>PISX010003081.1:0-145441 GCA_004024625.1 Mellivora capensis
ATGGATAAAGAAGATGTGGTATATATACACGATGGAATACTATGCAGCCATCAAAAGAAATGAAATCTTGCCATTCGCAACGATGTGGATGGAACTAGAGGGTATCATGCTTAGTGAAATAAGTCAATCAGAGAAAGACAACTATCATATGATATCCCTGATATGAGGAAGTGGAGATGCAACATGGGGGACTAGGAGGCAGAAAAAGAAGAAAAGAAACAAGATGGGATTGGGAGGGAGACAAACCATAAGTGACTCTTAATCTCACAAAAGAAACTGAGGGTTGCTGGGGGGAGGGGGTCGAGAAAGGTGGGTGGGGTAATGGACATTGGGGAGGGTATGTGCTATGGTTAGTGCTGTGAAGTGTGTAAACCTGGCGATTCACAGACATGTATCCCTGGGGATCAAAATTTGTTTATAAAAAATAAAAATTAAAAAAAAAAAACTCAATGTTTTTAGTGGGGGAATCCCACTGTCAAATAACAAGAGAGTCCACCTTAAAACGTATGCATATGAAATACATGAAACAATGCAAGCGTTTCAATGCTAAATGAGCAATCTTGTTGTACAAATATATACACATGATTATGCCGGTGTTTAAAACAAATCTAATAACTTATATATGGGGGAAAAAAACGGAGGGAACTTTAATAAAAGTCACTGTGCTTGTGGGGCCGGGGGCGGTATTTTTCTTCCTTTTATTTTATGGTAGTCTTTACATTGATAATAAACATATTTTTAATCAGTGTGTATTGCTTTTAAAATGGAAAACATGAACTGGATCAAAGCTACGTTCATACTCAAGTTCAAGATGATTGTTCCCTGAGAGCTGTGACATTAACCTTAAGTATGGGAGAAGACTCAGACCATGTAAATGAATCATACAACCCAAGACAGGCAATGCTGGCTGGGACCCAGAGGTCATTCAGATTGCATCTTCCATCTCATCAAATCATTAGAAGGTGAGATTTTTCGGCTGGAGAGTTAGAAGTCAGTCCTTCTTACATTAGATGAGAGAAGCGGAAAGTACTCAAGATGCTTATTCAAAAAAGTCTGGATTCAAATCTTGAGGCTGCTTTTTAACCCTCCTGTCCCTTGGGGAAATTATTTAACCTCTCTTTAAATAAGAGAGATCATTTAAATTTTAAATATTTAAATATTTAAATAATTTATATATTCAAATTTAAATTATTTAAATTGCATTATTTAAATAAGAGAGATTATTATTATTGGTATTTTTTTTAAAATTTTTTTTAAAATTTATTTATTTGTCAGAGAGAGAGGGAGAGCGAGCGAGCACAGGCAGACAGAGTGGCAGGCAGAGGCAGAGGGAGAAGCAGGCTCCCTGCCGAGCAAGGAGCCCGATGTGGGACTCGATCCCAGGACGCCGGGATCATGACCTGAGCTGAAGGCAGCCGCTTAACCAACTGAGCCACCCAGGTGTCCCTATTATTGGTATTATTGACAATATTACCTAGTTGTTAAGGTGTTTTTCGATTTAAAGGAAAGAGGGAGAGAGAGAGAGAGATGGGGGGAAGGGATACGTATAATTTCCGAGTATCTCATAAGCACCCAATAAATGGCAGCTTTTAAACATTATTATTTGGGGGTGCCTGGGTGGCTCAGTGGGTTAAAGCCTCTCCCTTCGGCTCAGGTCATGATCTCAGGGTCCCGGGATCAAGCCCCACATCGGGCTCTCTGCTCAGCGGGGATCCTGCTTCCCCCCCTCTCTCTGCCTGCCTCTCTGCCTACTTGTGATCTCTGTCTGTCAAATAAATAAATAAAATCTTAAAAAAATAAAAACATTATTATTTGAATTTCTTAATTTCTCAGGGGCCCCCAGGCCAAAAGTATTTCAAAGCCATTTCTCTCTGGTTTAGAAGAGAATGAAGATAATTACCAAAATCTCTGTCCTGAGTCTTCCAATACTGAAGAGGGTAAATATTTAAGGTCATGGAATTTTTTTTATGGGCGAGAGTTATTGTGATTCCATCCCTTGATCTCTGTCCTCTTCCAGCCTCCCCATTTTTTTAAATCGCAAAATTCCTCAAAAACATGTTATTCTCACTTGTTTCTACTTCTCGTAAGTCTCACTCCTTCTTGAATGAGATTCGGCCTCTTTCCTACACCACCACTGAAACCGCACTCCTCAAGGTCACCAGCAAAATCGTATCTTGCTAAATTTGGTGGCTGATCTTTAATCCCGGTGGTACTTGATATATGAGCACAAGACTGTTTCCTCCTCCGTTCCCATGTATTCGATTTTCTTGACTATCTCTTCCCCACCGGCGTGTAGGCTGTCTGAGGACCAGCACTGCTGTAACCCTAGCCCCGTGAATACCGCTGGGCACGTAGCAGGTGTTCAAGAAATGAATGAAACACTGCACACATAGTTTGTTGAACAGAAGAGTATCTCACGTAACATGCAGACGCTAGCTTGCTCCAGGTGATTTAGAGAGGGGGACCCAGAATGGAATGTGAATGAATGTTCCCCACTAAAGACCACCCCATGGGTGCCACGAGCATTCCGGGAATACAGTCTAGACTTCTGTTTGATGTTCATCATTTATTGGCACGTGTGATGGTTTGGCTTCAAAAAAAAAAGAGATGCACTTCCTGCCTGGTTTTCCCCGCATGAGCTTTCTGCATATGCCCATGCTGATCTGTGGACAATGTGTGCTGTGCCCGGCATCTGCTCTGCTTCCGGCCCCTCTGTGTGCCCGTGCCCCCAGGGCATCTGGGAGTTTGCCAGCATGTTGTAAGAAGTTTTGGAAAATTCTCCTCTCTGAGCCCTCTGGCTTCCCCTCCCAGGGCTGAGAAAGCTATGAAGTACTGCTAGTCTGGCCAAGGGACAACACTGACCCATACAAGCAGCTAAAACAGCTGCAGTGGGGATGGGGGACATTGACGACCAGTGAAAGAGGAAGACAGAGATTATGGCTCCCAGATGGCAGATGGTGGAGGTCTGATTAGAAATCGGGTTGTCGAGAAACATTTTGTCTTAGGCAGAGCTGGAACACTGGCATTTAAAGCCACACAAGGGCCCCACTCATGTCAGGATGGGATTCTCTCCTTCACGGTCCTAGCCCCATTTTGGTCCATAAAGGAACCTGCAAGTTGGCTCTCGTGAGTCCTGAGTTTGGGACGCAAGCAGGTGTGTTATCTGGGCACTGTGCCCTATTCCAGAGCATTCTGCCATGCAGGGGTATCTCTCTGGAGGTACAAGGACTAAGGATGCTGCATTGAGGCACTGGAAACATAAGGTGTTAAGAGAGGAGATTTCCAGAGAGCCATGGAAAAGGAACTTGCCATTCAAAGTGACTTCCTGACTTTACTGTTTCCAGAAAGCGCTCTCTCTCTGGCAGGAATGACTTCTGTGTTTCCTGCCAGGGAACGTGCATGTTTTTGGCAATGTGAAATGGGAGCCTAGGGAGAAAGAATGAACACATACAAGGAGAGGAAGAAAGATAAATGAGAAGCATTGTTGTCCAAGTCTTTGGAAAGTTACTCATCCTCCCTGATATTCTGTCTTTTTTTTTTTTCCCCCACTGCCGGCAGAGAAAGTGTCACAGAGTGAGAAAAGGAAATCTTTGGAATTAGACTCATCTGTGCTTGAATCCTGGCTGTTTCAGTTATGATGTTGCTTAGGCAAGAAACCTAATTTCTCAAGCCTTAGTTTCTTCATCTGTGAAACTGGAGAAATAACACCTATCACATAGTGTTATTTTGAGTTATAAATGAAATATAGGTGCAAAGTGCCTAGCATAGGGTCTGAAATAGAGTCCTCCCTAAATAGTAGTTGGAAAAAAAAAAAAAGGGCAGGGGGAGAAAATACAGCATCGGATATGACAGACCTGAGCTCATTTATCAATTTATTGATATTTAAATTTATTTTAAAATCGAGCATCTGCTTTGTTTCTAGAGATGTGTGGCATGCTGGATGAGAACATGCCTTCATCAAGGCTAAGAGTGCAGAGGGACAAAAACACATGCAAACATGAATCAATGAGAGAAGTGCACAGTGTGGCAAGTGCCATCACAAAACAAATAGTGGTGTGAATGGGGAACAGCTTTATGTAAGGTGGTCAGGGAAGGCTTCCTGGAGGAGGGGAGGTTCAAGCTGAGAATGAAAATGACAAGAGCCAGTCATGTGAAGATGGGAGGGAAAGAGTCACAGGCAGAAAGAAGGGTGCAAGCCAACGTCTGAGACCAAAGAAACCCAAAGTAGCTGAGATGAGAGACCAGTAAGGAAAGAGACACACATGTAGGTGTTGGCGGTCTTTCCCAAGGAAAACTACTCCTGAGAGTCTACTATTGGCCCCTGACCCCCCAAAATGCCGCTTTGTAATGGGATTTCTCCCTCTGGTTACCAGCCTGTCCTCTACGGGTTTGGAACCAAAATGATGCTTCTTTGTTGAAGCGAGGTCGTCTGCCTCTATTCGAATCACTGGCATCTGACTGTTGGTTAGTGTTGGTAGATGACAGAATGGTGAGCTTGTGTGAGCATTCTGTTGTTCTGCAGGAGAACTGCTGGCTCCGTGGCAGAAGTCCTGTGCTCTCTCCATGTGAGGAAGCCTGATGGAAGGACTCACGCCTTGGGGTTGGCATTCCTGCAGCAGCTGCTGGAAATTACTGAAAGAAATTGTGTTTCTCCCCTGACCCAGCACCCGGTGGAGGTGAGCATGCTGCCAGGAAAACTCCATATTTACTTCTTGGGCCCCAAGTCAGCCTGCCTCCCCCTGGGGCCGAGAGGGGCAAGCTCCCTCTCCTCTGGGCAGAAAGTGCGCTTCCCCCACCTGGAATGAGGCTAGCAGGAAGGGGCAAGGGAACTTGATTTTCTCACTGGATGGATGGTAGTTGTCTTTGTTTTTCTATTTATTTTGGGGTTTTTTGGTAGGCTTTAATTCATTTTGTTTTTCTTGTATAAAGCATGTGGTGGCCACGGCAGGAGCCTGGGTCCTCTGCACGGAGACTCTGGTGTGGGTTGTTACAAGATGGTCAGGGAATCCCTGATGGGGAAACTCGGTGAATGCAGTCTGTTGCCAGAGTCAGGGTGAGCTAGCTGTGAGACTCGGGAATGACATCAAAAGTGGCCTTGGTGAAGTTGCCCAGAGTGGCAGTGCAGTCCCTGGCTAAGGGGGACCTGTCGTCTGTCCTGGCCACCATCAGTAGCTTCGTGGGTACAGGAGCTGAGGCAGTGCCAGTGCCCCTGGGGTCAGGAGTGAGGCGCCCCGCACAGAGGCACAGTGGCCGGTCACCATTGCATGGGACAGTGTGGGGCTCACCGATCTTGTTCCCCGAGTAGCCTCACCACGCAGGTCTATGGAAAGCTTGTCAGGGATCATGGCCCCACGGATGGCAGTGGCGACCTCTTTGGAACATTTAACACCCAGACCGCCATGTCCATTGTCATCTCCAGTGGCAACAAATGCCTTGAACTTGGTCCACTGGCCAGCACAGGTCTGCGTTTGCACCAGCATAGTCTTCAAAACCTCATCCTTGAGGGATGCCTCCAGGGAAAGTCAATGATCTCAGACTCCTTGATGGGCAGGGAGAAGAAACACATCTCCTCCAGGGACTTCATCTTCATGTCCTTTACCAGGCGGCCCAGCTTGGTGATGCGGATCCACTCCTTGTCTTTGCCCCACAGAGAAGCCACTGTGTCTTTCCATGGTCCCTGGGACCCCCCCAGGCCCACCCACAACACTGGTGTCATGTGACACTTGGTGTTTTCTCAAGAAGAAGCAGGACTGTTGTCTTTGAATGGATGATAGCAGTGAGCAGGAGGTAGCGGGAGGTCCACTCATGTCACTTACTAGCTGAGTGATCTCAAGTCAGTAAAAATAGGGAGGATATTCTCTGTCTCTTAATATTGCGAGGAAGATGAAATTACAAAGCAACTGGTAAGCTAGGGATTAATTTACTCCTCCTCTTCCAGTTCCTGCCTTTCCTTCCCTCCTCTCCACGAGTCTGTCCCTCCTCTGCTCCCTCCTTTCTGTCCTTGATCATTGAATGGCTCATCGTGGGCATGTGCAGAGCCCTCGGGTGGGTGTGAAGCCCCCGCAGTCCTTCTGACTACTTGTTAGAAGTCTTGGCCAAGTGCTTGAGAGAAGAATGTGATCACAGTACAGACGGTTCCCAACTTCTGATGGCTCAGTTTACGATCTTTCAGCTTTACTCTGGTGTGAAAGTGATTTGCATTCCGTAGAAACTGGACTTCAGATTTTGAATTTGGATCATTCCGGGCTTATGGTATGTGTTAGGACATCTTCTCATGATGCTGGGTAGTGGTAGCCACCACTCCTGGTCAGCCCTGTAGTCACGAGCATCAACAATGGATACGCTGACAACCATTCCGTATGCATACAGACATTGCTTTTCATGTTCAGTAGAGTATTCCAGAAATTACGTGAGATATCCAACACTTTACTATAAAATAACCTTTGTGTTCAATGACTTTATCCAACTGTAGGCTCCCATATTCTAAGCACATGTTCTGGTAGGCTCCGCAAAGCTATGATGCTTAGTAGGTTAGCTGTACTAAATAGATTTTTGACTTAACGATATTTTCATTGTGTGATGGGTTTATCAGGACATAACCCCACTGTAAGCTGAGAAAGATGTGAATGTAAAACCAACTTGGTTGTGGCCAATTTCAACTAATTATACTTTTCCTCTGTTCTGAGCCCCCACCAGGCCTGTTCTTAATATATCATGATGCTTCATTTGGTGGCATCTTTGGAAAATGAGGAGTTTCATACAAGTGAAACCTTAATTTGTTTTCTAGAAAACTTAAGCCCATCTCCTTGTGACGAGTTATGCCAGAACCTCTCTAGGCTCAAAGTCAAAGAAGGAAATAGAGTGTATAAGTGGTAACGGGGCAGAACCAAGAATTTTCTTCATGAGAAAGTCCCACCTGGAGAGCTTTCCACATCTTGCCGTCTTAGGCCACATCCCAGGCCAATGACACGAGCCTCCAGGGGTGGGATCCAGGCATCAGTCATTTCTAAAGCTCCCTAGATGATTCTAACACACAGCTCATGTTGAAACCACTGCTGTGTGTGTGTGTCTTTTTTTTTACACCCTGAACCTCTGTGTTTCTGTGATTATGTGTCTATGTTTCTATGAATTAAAAAGAGGGAGGAGGAACCGGAGAAGAAGGAGGAAACTACAGTGGTGTGCCCACCAATGGCCAGTGCCACGGTCCACGAGGAATGGGGGGAGGTAAGTGTGAGTCACGTCATTATGGAAATGAACAAGACAGACCAGCTCCAGAGGGACACTGAGCTCTGGCCACAGCAGATCACAAACCATGATACTGGGCGGGAGAATAAAGAAAACACAAGAGAGAGAAAGGCCAGATGAGAAAGAGAAAAAAAAGCAAATCAGATTTAAAATAAAGGAGGAGATTGACAGACAGGGCATTTAAATTCTCTTTGAGGGAGAAAACAGCCAAGTAAAGCAGATAAATAGAAAAGATAAATAAGAGAGATGATATGACAGTGTTCATCTTTATGCAGTGTGTGTCTGTCCTTCTCCATTAGGGTAATTTTCTCTGGTCAAGGCTTGGGTTTGGTGAAGGCAGAAAATAAATTGGGAGAATGGTCTACTGGGTTGTCGCGATCAGCATCAGGCTAATGGCCCCAGGCTGAAACCTTGGGATTTGATGAATGTATCCATTTACTGGGTATCACACCTAATAAGAAGCATAAATACTAATACAGATGGAAATGTGGGTGAATGAGTTCAAATGACGGGAGGTACATATACACCTTGATTAGCACGGAGGAGAGAGCAGGAAGTATCTGGCTTTTGGACACCTGGTTTACAAATGACCCATGCTCAGCAATGGCCTCTCCAGCCCCTTCCCACTTAACTTCCCCCCCCCACCCCGCCCTCCTGAAAACATTGTCCAAACCACAACAAAACATACAGGTTTGAATACATTCTGCGGGATCAAAGCGATGGAAGGAAATGCGCTGGGAACCACCTGTGTCCTCTGGAGCTGTAATTTTCAAACGGTAGTTTTACTGTCTTTGGTCAAATGAAGTGTTACTGGGAAGGGTTAGAGACCTCAGATAAATTTAAAACAGAGAAAGGGTAAGCCAGTGTCTGTTACACTTTTTCTCCTTGCATTTGGCCATGAAGGAGATGCTGGATGAAGCAGAGGTAGAAACGATGTGAATATGAGAGTTGACATGAGTTTTCCAAATAAGACTGGACAATCTATGTGACAGCTCAGCACTTCAAAACCTCCCCCCTGTATTTTCCCCTTCACTTGTTATACTGTCTTAGAGTCCCCTAATCAATAATTCCTTCAGGGG
Source organism: Mellivora capensis (assembly GCA_004024625.1). Classification (NCBI taxonomy): domain Eukaryota; kingdom Metazoa; phylum Chordata; class Mammalia; order Carnivora; family Mustelidae; genus Mellivora; species Mellivora capensis. The sequence continues at coordinate 8,325 of PISX010003081.1, forward strand.
CTCAATTGATTAAGTGACTGCCTTTGGCTCAGGTCATGATCCCAGGGTCCTGGGATCAAGCCCTGTGTTGGGCTCCCCTCTCAGTGGGGAGTCTGCTTCTCCCTCTGCCTCTCTCCCTGCTCTTGTTCTAACTCTCTCTCTCCCAAATAAATAAATAAAATCTTAGAAACAAATAATTCCTTCAGCTCCATATGCATCCTCCATCAGAAGCTTAAGTTGGTTACAGAGGCCGAAGGGCTCTCAGTCCCACATCCATGAACATGAATTCAAATAACACTGGGCTCCAGATTCCCAGGTAAGCTCATCAGCAGTGAGGTCATGGCATTGTACCAGTTGGAAGATGGGCAATGCTGGAGGAATGAGATGGGGAAATCCTATTCAGGAGTACAAAGAGGCTTTGTGGTGGGCGGCGGGGAGCGGTGGGGGGTGCTTTGGGAGCAACATTGCAGAGAAAGAGGGAAGGGGTTCTAAAATGTTAATACATTAACAATTTTGTCTAGGGTCAATCCCTTCCCACCTAGGGTCAATCTTTCTCTTCTTTGCAAGTACACTTCTTGGTTTCCTGTTCTCAGTCTCATTACAGCAAACCAGAATTTTGCTGTATTATTTACATTGCTTTATGAGACAGTGGGTTCTGAGCTGTAAATAGATCTTTGGATCACAGCCCATTTACAAGCTGCTGGCTTCCTGAAATGCATGATTGAAGAGATTACACCTATAAAAACTGTTAATGAGAAATGTGGAGGTGCACACACTTAAAATTGCTCAGAGGTTAAATGTTCATCCAGATGGGGTGTCTCTGAGGGACTAGGTCTATTGGAATGTGAGGCAGTGTTTATGGCTCCTGTGATCCAAACTTTGTTGCCATGGAAAGGCGTCTACTACAGGGGTTCTTAACTCTCTGGAGTGATTCATCCCTGGGTAATCTGAGAATTGAATGCATTCTTCCCATAATGTGCTTATACATACAAAATTTTGCACATATTTTCAGGGGATTCATAGAACTTACTGAAGTCTTATTGCTGTTCTTAGACACGAGGCTAAGAATTCTTACTCTATTGAATTTAGGGGAAACACTAGTCCATGTACTCCTTTTTGTGGATAGTAACATTCCTATTTGGAAATTGGCTGTAGGGTAGGGGTAGAGAGAATCCATCCCAGTTCTTCTAGAAACTAGTGCATTTAACATTTGAACAGAGGATTCAAGAGCTTGCACAAAATACAGAAAGATGTATAAGGCACGGTCTTCTTCCTCAGGGAAAATTAGATTTGGTTAGACACGAGTGTAAAAGTATTGGTACCCGTAGTTGTGGCTGGAAAGGTAGACCAAGTCCAGACCAGAAAGGGCCCTGAGAGCTACATGAAGGAACTAAAACTTAGTTCCGAAGGCAGCATATTCCAACCTAACAGTCTTTCTTGTACAGTCTTCACTGTTTTGCCATTTCTATATCCCAACACAACAACCAGATCGTTTTCTTCAAACTGATCCCCCTTTAAAATTTGTGTTTATTTAAACTTACTATTCATGGTTTTGTGTTTTGTTGTCATTATTTGTAATCTATATGAGAATTAATACATGCCTCTTAAAATAAAAATATTTTCGTATCTGGAATCTTGAAGTCTCATAAATATTTGGTCAGATTATTCCAGATATGAGAGAGAAAATGGGTTCCTACTTCAAGAGCATTTTTACCTTGGTCATACCTGATATGTAGAATATGGACTCAGCTGACATATGGTAGGAAGTGCTCAGTCCTTGAAAAAGATGCTCCTGGTTTAAGTACTGAAGTTGCTATGATGTGGAGATACTAATAGTGACCTTGACAAGGGTCACTACAATATCAAATAAGAAGACATGAAGATGATTGTTGTTAAATCTGAAGCATTATACAGACATCATGACCACTGTCATCATCATTCTTACAATGAAAGTATCTACTGAGTACATATTATGTTATCTTCATCTATTAACTTATTCAATTCTTATAATTAATCTTATAAGTACAATTATTATTATCTGGAGGAAAAAAACAAAGGCATCTAGTGGTTCAATAGCTTGCCAAGTGCCATGCATTAAATGGCAATTAAATTAAATGGCAAATCTGGGATTTGGAGCCCAGCAAACAGATTCCAAAACCTGCATCAACCTTATTCCTAGAAAGGAATATTCTGATCATCTAAAAGAGTTTCAGAACCTTCAGAAATCAACCTGCACCCCACTGTGTGTTGAGAACATGATATGGAGAACATTTTTAAGGGAGCATTACTTCTGCATCCTTTTCCCACAATCTCATTTAAAATATTTAGATTTAAGTTATGTTAAGATGACATTTAAGTGAATTTAAAAGGAGTTAGGTATAATTCAGCATCTGTCTCAAAGCGCATTTCTATTTCTCCTCTAACTCTGTGTTGGAGAAAACTGTTTTTTATTTTTATTATTTTTAAAGATTTTATTTATTTATTTGACAGAGAGAGATCACAAGTAGGCAGAGAGGCAGGCAGAGAGAGAGGAGGAAGCAGGCTCCCTGCTGAGCAGAGAGCCCGACACGGGACTCAATCCCAGAACCCCGAGATCATGACCTGAGCCGAAGGCAGAGGCTTAACACACTGAGCCACTCAGGTGCCCCAAGAACTGTTTTTTTTTTTTTTTAATTTATTTATTTGTCAGAGAGAGAGGGAGAGAGAGAGCGAGCACAGGCAGACAGAGAGGCAGGCAGAGGCAGAGGGAGAAGCAGGCTCCCCGGTGAGCAAGGAGCCCGATGTGGGACTCGATCCCAGGACGCTGGCATCATGACCTGAGCCGAAGGCAGCCGCCTAACCAACTGAGCCACCCAGGCGTCCCCAAGAACTGTTTTTTAAACTTGATACATGACTCTATGACTTTCAGCCATTTGGCCTAAAAAGCCCCTTCCTTTGCAGCTTGAAGCATTTTCTTCCGTCGTGACCATAGGGGTTCACTGTACTTATCTGGGCATTGGTGTTCAACGGGGAGGCCATTAGGAGGTTATGTCCATGTTTCCTCTCGTCTGTATTCTCCGTCCATTAAGATGAGCAAAGGGGGGAGCTGGAACTTGAAGGTGGGATGACAAGCCTCCCGCCTCAAATTGTGCCTCACTGACCATTTTAGCAAGGACTACGAAAACACAAGGGCAAGAGTAGACATTTGTGCTTACACTCGGATTAGTATCTATAGTTACTTGCAGAATAAATGCAATTACAGTGAAAAGTCATCCAGCGCTTCCTACCAGCCACCCACTGAGCCAACATTCTTTACCCACGCTAAAGGGCTGAGTTCTCTCAGTAAGTCAGGTCCGTAGAGTAACCGGGGTCTTCAGGAGCATCTCCTACACGATGCTGAGACCCTAACCTGCCCAGTAACGCTCAGCCACCGGCCTGTGGTATGAAGAGTCCGACAAGCATCGAATTTTCCAAGCAAGGACTTTGTGGTCCTTCCCTGGATATATGGAGCCAGTTGGCAAAAAGAGAAGAAACCTCTTTGTTCAGAAGTCATGTTTGCTTGATTTTTATGAACCTGTGAAAAGATGGGTAGGAAGTTTCCCTCAGTTTCCCACATGGGGCAGAGGGTGTGATGGGATATCAGCATGCACTTTAACTACAACCTCATAAAGACACAGATCTCCAACCCGGAGTCTCACTGGTAAGGCACAGACAACCCTCCCCTGCTGCCCTCCCTCGCATCTAGGGGACATTCACCAGTGCTGGAGCCCGGGACTGTCAAGCAAGGACAGGAAGCTGTATGAGTGACATCTGGATTCCGCTCGGCCTCATCTATGGCAGGGCATGGATGGAGGGCATGTGAGACCCTCGGGCCAGTCTTGATCATTTGGTCTATTGTAATATTTGTCCAGTGTGTGTGTGTGTGTGTGTGTGTGTGTGTGTGTGTGTGTGTTTAAAGAATCAAGTATATCTGCACCAAGAGCAGGAAGTGTGGCCAATCCTAGAACACATGGAGATTATTATCACTCCCCTTTTAAAGTGGACAGTCCATGGGGCGCCTGGGTGGCTCAGTGGGTTAAAGCCTCTGCCTTCAGCTCAGGTCATGATCCCAGGGTCCTGGGATCAAGCCCCGCATCGGGCTCTCTGCTCAGCAGGGAGCCTGCCTTCTCCCCTCTCTCTCTGCCTGCCTCTCTGCCTACTTGTGATCTCTGTCAAATAAATAATAAAAAATAAAATCTTTAAAGTGGACAGTCTTGGGGCTTCATAGAGTTAAGCCAGAGTTGAAACCCAGGTCTGTCTGCTTCTAGAGTCTGCTCCACATAACCACGACACGGGCATAGCGCCCATCACTGAAGCAGATGGCCCGGAGTCAAACCTGGGTCCATAAACCACATCTATGACTCCCTACGGAGAGGTAACGCTGCATTAGCAGAGATTTTAAGGCGATTTATGGATATTAAATACGTACCTCCCCTTGCTAACGTATATCCCTCTGAATTCATTCACTCATCCATTAAATAAAGATTTATCGAGTGTCTCCTGTGTATGCGCTGTGCTACTGAGGGATAAGGGATGAGTGAGTGCAGGGAAAACAGAATAATGAATCAGACACAGATTCTGCTCTTTGGAGCTCACATGAGAGGGCAGAGACATCCCTAGATGACTTAAGGTATAAATGGCGAGCACTGTGAGAGAGTTGCAAATAAAGGAATGCAGCGTATTCTAGGTGTGCGCGGGGGCGGGTGTGAATGTGTGTGCTCACGTGCATCCGTGGGCTCGCATGTGTCTGCCCATTGGTTATGGCTAACGAGAGAGCTCTGAGTTTGAATGAATGAAGGGAAACAGGCAATAAAAGATTAACCGCAAGAAGACTGGCTTAGGTAACATGAAATGTCCATAAAAAAGTAGTGGAATTTAAGACCGGAAGTCGAAGCAACACAGGACACCTTCCGTTCGAAGGAGTGATGTCATCGGTTCTGGGCTTCGGTCGGAAGTAGCTGGCGGCACCGAGTGGCAGCGGCCAGCAAGGCACAGCGCATGGGTTCCATCTGGCCCACGGCCTGTTTCTCGATGGCCAATAAGTAGGAAATGGCTTTGAGATTTTGAAGTGTTGTTTAAAAACAAAGAAGCACAGAAACAAAGAAACCGCGACAGAGACTCTGTGGCACACAGACCCCGGACGTTTGCCAACCCCTCGGCATACAGAATGGATTGCGGGAGGGTTTGGATTGCAGAATGGATTGTGGATGGGGCAGCCCAGCTTAGTGGGGGACAGAAACAGGCTAGACAAGGAAGACAAGGAGGGTGTGGGTGAGAGCGTGGAGTCCGGAAACACAGGAGCCTGGAGGGAGACGAAGCTGGATATTTGTGCATTTGGGAGTCGTCTCAAGATGAGACGCGAAGTTGGACGAGCGGATCAAAGGGGAAAGAGCCAAGGGTCGATCTTTGACAAGCGTCTGTTTACAGAGTGGGGAGAAGAACGAGCAAGTCCGCCGAGCTAATATCATTGCTTTCATTTGTTCCGTTAGCACAAGCTCTATGCCCTTGGCTGTTCTTTGCCTCAGGGTGGCCTCCCCCAGTGACAACGCGACGATACCCAGATGCCACCGCTTTGGCTGCTAGGACAGAACAGGGAGCTACTCCTTCAGTTTTGCCTCTGGGGCTGTGTGTCCAGCAATTTCCAAATATAGCTCCATCCCAGGGCCCCCCTAAGCTTCCCAAGCTACCTCTTCTCTGGCTCTCTGTGGCAAGCTTCCTGACTGACGAGGTTTAAGGACGAATCAGTTCATTTCCCACCCCCTGTACAGCCTGAACTGAAGGACCAGAGAAGCATCCTTCATAGTCTAGTTGCAAAATTTGCTTCTTGACTTTAGAATCACTACCGCACAGGTGAGCTCACTGCGGGAAGGGAGCAGGAAGCTCCTGTGGCCACACCATAAATCCCGTGACACAAAGGCCCCCAGAGGGCGTCAGGAGATAACCAAGGTTTATAGCAACTGTACGGAACAGGAGAGGTGACTGATGACTGATGTCACTGGAGGCCTATCTGACCGAGAACCAGAGCACTCCACTTTGGGAGTGGAACAGAGAAGCACCAGGACCACGGATGGAGGAGTGGGTAAGTGAGAGGACCCCAGAAAGCACGGGGGAAAACAGTCTGGACTCTCCGTGAGGCACAGGACAGAGGAAAGTGCCCTCAATTACACTCTGCTTCCGTGGAGATCATCTTGGGAGTTTGGACTCTGACTAGTAAATTATGGAGAAGCTTGGTGTTCACGTTTGAGATGAACAAAGTGACGGTGCCGAGTGGAGGCGGGAGGGAGGCTGTGTTGGGGGAGGGGTGCACGTGGATTTTAAAGTCTCAGATTTGGGGCCAGCATCCATTTTGAATGTAGACATGACTCCCAGGTGTGACTGACAGGGGGTGGGAAGGTGGCGTCCGTGAGGGCTGGCAGCGGAGAGACAGGGGATGGGAGGAATTATCAGCGTGGAAATGGAAGGTGGCGAATGAAGACAGCTTGAGGTCCTCTTTTCCCGGTCCTGAGTTCTTCACAACCAGATCGCTCTTGGGGAAGGGGTGAAGGGCTACTAAGTGCTGGTCCCCTACATTTGCCCCACAAGCTGATCTGCTGCTGAGAAAAGATTTAATCTCTCTTTTTTCTTTCTGGATAACTCTGATGGAACTAGTTCAGAGGTTGGTTTCTAGACGGATACATCTTCTCAAAAGGGCACCGATTTTGAGATGTTGTTTGGACCCAAGGGGAGAAGCAAATTTCTCCAAGAACAGTATGAAATGAATAGAAAGCATCAACACAAAAGGCGCACCAAGGGGTATTTTCCATGAGGCCACCTGGCCCGGAGGCTCAAGTTTCACAAGCCTACTACACCTGCCTAGTGAAGTTCTTCACTACAGAAGTTATGACGATGCTGAGATGAGAAAGATGTCAGTTCAGCTCTGGAACCAAGTTCCTTCACTAAACTTAGCAAGGGTTAGACTGACCTCAAAATATCATATACCACTTCATCTGTGAAGGCTACTTCTTAGAGGTGGCAACTTTCCCTCTAAACCTGCAAGGGGCTGAAGGTTCTCATAAAGGTCATGCGGATGCTTTCTGGACCTGGGAGGTGCTATCCTAGGCAGCATGGGGAGTAGCTGCCGGGGCTTCGCAGCAAAACAGCCCCTGAGGGGCTTTTCCTGAATGTGTGCTCCTCCCTCTCCCACCTCAGTCCCTTCCCCTGGTCCCCTCCAAAGGAGAGAAATAAGGCCTACCTCCTGTCCACATCTTTATAGAGCATCTAGTACTATCTACATACATAAACAGTCCCTCCAAAAATGAAAATCATTTTAATTACATGACTTTAAAAATTTTCATTTCTGCCCAGTTATGGAAATGAGGACAATATATTTCTTGTTAAGATTGCATCGCCTTAGCCTACAGTGAGAGATATGTCACCTATCCTGCAGTATTTGCCATTAAAATACACTAAACCTTTTCAGCAGGGACCATGATGAAGGGACATAATGACTGTTAGGCAGAATCTCAGGGAATAGCCTACAAAATACCTCATCTGGAGAGGCCATTCACCTTGGTTCGGTTTTATGACTTCCAAGTGGTTCCTGGAATTTTAATCCTAACTGCCTTTCTAGGAAATTTACAGGACCGCTGAAATGGAGAGTTCTGGTAAGTTCTCACAGTTGGCATTGGAAAGCCATTAGCAGACAGTCAGCAGGAAACCCATCCTACGTGTGGCAGGTTCAGGGGTTCATGCACCACTTTGGGGCTAAAGGAAGAGTTTGAACTGATAGTCTCCTTGCAGGCAGCAGCGGTCCTGGCTGTGAAACCCATCTGTGCACTGGCTTCTCTATACAAGGTGGCCAGACTACCTTGGACACTCAAGGATTAGAGGGGGCAACTTCCGCCCCAAACCTGGAAGGGGCTGAAGGTTCTCACAGAGGTCATGTAGATGCTTTCTGGACATGGGTCTTGCTTACTTGAATCAAGGCCAGTTTTCCCAAATGTTTGGCTTTTTACACTCAGAAATTGCCTATTTCCCCTGCTTCCCTCCCTCCTGGCAGTCTCAGTGAGCCCCAGTGTGTGCCGGCCACTGTCCTGGGCACAGGGACACCATCAGAGGGTCTAGTGGGGGAACTGGCTGAAAGCAGCTCACTCCAGCCCCTCCCTACCCTATCTGCTTCCCTGTGGCTGAACCTGTCAGGGTCTGGTCCCAGTACCCCTCTGGAGGTGAGGTGTCCCCTCCCTGTTGTCCCCAGAGATAATCCTTCCAGATGCCCACGTGGCCTTGAGGTGGTTCAAAGCCTGAGTGAGGCTTCTTCTCTGGTTTAAGCTGCTCTTTTAACTTCCCCTGTCAGCAGGCAGACCCATGTGACCTCTAAGGATAGCTTCTGTCCGCGGAGGTGGGCAAGGAATCTGTTCAGAGTGGGCTTTGGTGGAGCGATTTCTGCTAAGAACATTCTCCACAGAGATGAAATACTGCGGTGTGGAGTGCTACTTCCTCATTTACTAATCAAGTCTGTCTGCATCTCCTCCTCTGTCAGGTGAGGATAACGATCCCACCTCTCTCCTTGGGACCGTTGTAAAGATTGCGGGAGTTCATACATGTAAAGACTTAGCATGCTGCCTGGCACATAGCAAGTACTCGTTAAATGTTAGCTCATGTTATTTCTGTTCACTCTAACAGAAGGTCTCTGTGATGATACCACATTTGCAAGACACTTTTCGCCAGATGTAAGAAATGTTTCAGTCGCTATTGGAGGACACTTCAGAAGCTAGAGAAGTTTCCAGCATTCCGCGGGCACGTCCCTCCCTTTTCTACCTGCATGGATGAGCATATTAGCATAGCAGTCCCGTGTCACTAAGATATTTGACAATAAGCCCACCAGTGACTCCCTACTCCCAAACCAAGGGAAAGCCTTGAAGGGAAGCATTTTCCAGGAGGAAACCTATTTTCTCTCCTCAACTCATGTGGTAGAGACAATCTGAAGCATTGGGGTGAGCTTCACGAGGGTGCGGAAGCCCAGCTGTGCACACTTCATTAAATCCGGGCACAAAAAGTAGTGTCTTAGCTACTGAGGGGAGGAGGCTACAGGAGCCAATGGAGCCTGAGGAACGTTGTGAGCTTGGCTGGAAATGAAGAACAGTTGGTGTGTGATTCAAGAAAATGTTTCGACGGACCAAGGGAATATGGAGAGGGCTCTGCCACTCATGGGGGATGCTGTTGACATACCAATTCCTTCTTCTTCATGCATTCCATGAGGATGATGAACAGATGCTGGGCTTGGGTCCGAGTGTACGTGAAAGTCTTCTGGATGGTCACCAGCAGCTGGTCCCTCAGAGATTCATTGATAAGTCTGCAATTAGAAACAATGTCAGCATTAGGTCAACCCGGTTCCTCGTTACTACGTGTTTCTGAGGAATATTCTAGAATGCAGGAAAGCACTGTGGGGATTGAGTTTAGACAGGAGTTATTTCTTCCTGTATTTTTCTCACCACAGTTATTTCAGCTGTGGTAATTTAAAACTACAACAACAACAGTACACTTAAAAATAATTATCCATTTTAATGTCTCAGAACTTAAAAGAGTAAAGTCAGAAGATGAATTTGGTTCTTTTTTTTCTTTGTCTCTCTTTTTTCCTTTTAATGGCATGTGTCTAATACCCTCTTCCTCAAGTACTCTTATCAAAAAAAAGCCTTACTCATTAGTACCGTGACAAAACTTTATTGTATTACTTATATGAAGATTTAAATTTCAACTTCATCTCTAATTGTGGGGGGGAAAGCTTCCAGCTCAGTAATTTGAGCACCAATGAGGAGACATGGGACTTACGTTTCTTCTAAAACCACTTCCTGTAGGTAGTAACTTCTCTGACCTATGCTTCAGGTCATCATTTATGTCAAGCCTTGACATAAGCCAACAGGACTCTGACCCACAGGAGGTTTAACATGGACTGTTTCATCTGGAGAGAGTTTTCATGCTAGAGAAGAATGAGGGAAAGCAAGGGAAGTACCAGATACCCAGTCACTGCCCTGTTGCCTCTCGAAGACGAACCAGATTTAACCTTTAACTCCACCTTCACTAACTGGCCTGGTGAGAACTGGGCTATCTTTATCAGCCATCAGATGGCAGGGAATGAAAAATCACTTTACTGTTCATAGATTCTGTCCAAAATCAGGAGGATAAAACTGTTTCCAAGGACCAGTGACAAAATTATCATACTTTGCCTAGCGTTTTATGGTTTTATCATTTTTTTCCATAATTGAAGAACCAGAAACTCCAATATACAAGCAGTAAAATATAAGTATTTCATTTGGTGTTCATGGGAACCCTGTAGGCAAAAGGTCTGTACAGTTTAAAGGGGAAGGGTATTTTAGCTGTAAGAGCTGGATGCTTAAGGTCAGAGCTAGAACTAGAATCTAGGTCTTCTGATTCCTTTTCCAGTACTCTTTCCCTTATGCCACTGTCTCTCATTACACCAAGGTCTCTCTTCATCACTGTGACTACCTGAGAAGCAAATTATAACATTTGCTTTCATGTGAAAGCACAACAAATTTTGTTGCTTCAAGAAAGCAAGATGGCAGTCTTGAGGATATCCTTCTGTGTCCCAGGATTGTGTGAGGATCACCTGAGCCCACTAGATTGGACAATATGGTGCCCTAAGCTTTGAGGAAGGTGCACTCCTCATGACAGAATTATATCAAGGATCCTGGAATATCATGCAGCTCAATGGAGGATTGGGTTATGGATTCTGCCCCCAAGAAGATTTATACCATGAATCTTTAGAAAAAGAGAATGATCCAGATGAAGTTGAAAAATAAAGTAGAGAAGTTGTGACAGTTGAATGTAATCTAATCTGGGGGTACAGGGAAGACTCCTTTTGAGGAAGTGCTGTTTAATCTGAGACTTGAAGAATACAGGAGCATAGCATGATTGGGGAGGTGTTGGGGCTCAGTAAGAGCATTCTTAGAGGCCGATGAAATACTGCAAACAAACCCAGATTGAGAAAATAAGGTCGGTATGGCTAGAACATGGAGAGCAAAAGAAAGAGTGAAACAAGATGGTGCTGAAAAGCGGTGAGTATGGAGAAGATCATGGGAGACTTTTGAGATGGTATTAGAGACTCTGGATTTTATCCCACAGGTAATGAGGAACCTGCAGGAGAGTGACATGATCCCATCTGTGTCGCCAAATTTCCTGAAGGGTCAAGACATGAGCACTCTACTTGACAGGCAACCCATGTGGATGGGTCTAGAGAGTTCTGCGGTACTGAGTATACATAAATGCTATACATGATTAACAACACAAGAAGAGACTCTCCTCATTAGCCACTTGATAGATCCAATCATTCATCGGCAGGTGTTTAATTTTGATAACAATTCGAGATTTGTTTTCCATTGCTAACCATCTGTAGTGAAATCCCAGTTCCCTGAGGTCATTAACTATTTGAGGGACCTGTCTGTTATGCATATGTAGTCTATCACTTTGTAAAAACTGAGAAATCATGTACAACTTAGTCGATTGTGAGCTTCATTAGTGGAGAGCTGAAAGACCTTGAAGATGTCTTTATACTAAAAAGTATAAAGATCTTATACTTTTTAGCCCAATTTTGCAACTGAATGAAGTTGTGCCTTTAGTTAAATCACTTAGCAACAGAAACCCTCTGCTCAGAACAGAGGTAGAACAGAATTCTACCTCTAGTAGAAGTACAAGGATTCTCTAGATTGGTGTTTTCTAAAGTGTGGGGTGCCCATCACTGATGGAACAGAGTGGTTTTAGGTGAGACGAAGATGATGTAGTCTTTCTGAAGGATTAAGTTATACTTATTAAACATCAAATAAATGTTATTCTGGCTTTAGTTCTTGTACCATCCTGATTGCATCAAGAGGAAAATCAACACTTTTGATGCTTCTTTGGCTTTATTAACCCATGAGCATTTGTAAGTCTCCCCCCTTTTGACAAAGAAATATAGATCCCATGCTTTTTGCAGGAAGAGTTTAAGAACTTTTAAAAGAAGATCCTGTATAGCATCTGATGTGTTCAGAGCACATCATGGTTTAGGACATACAACGGCATCATATCACCTGATTTTCATAAAAATCTGAGAGCGAAGCAGGTAGTAATTCCATTTTGCAGAAGAGGAGACTGTGATCCCAAGAGACCAAATGATGTATACAAAGTCACACAGGCTGATGATCTCAGTGCTCGAGCCAAATCTGACTTCCATTGTGGTGCTGCTTTTCCTGTGTGAAACCTCTAAATATGTCTTTTGGTTTCCTACTCATCTGCATTGGAAGTAGAAACTTAAGTATATATATATTTGTTTTAGGAAATTGCTTTTCCTTTTTGTGATAGGACATCTGAAGGAAATCAGACAAGTTTGAAGAAGATACGGGGAAGAGTGAGGATAATGGCAAAGTGCATTTAGTATTTTGAAGATCCTATTTGCTTCTGATTTCCTCACAAGTATTTGCTACGCTGAATGAGATGTTTTCTTTTTGACACAAAGACTTCCTCTGTCTTCTCTCAAGGACCCTTTCTTACTTTGTGACCATATTCTGTAGGATGTTGGGAAGCCTACTTTTTTGAAATTACTGCTTTCCTAGCTCTTCCAATTTATTTTCCCTGCACAACACTGGAATGATTTAAAAATCTTGACCGTGATATTTAATCACCAGCAAAAAATAGAAATAAGCCCATTTTAGATTTATTTTTATGGCACTAGAATAGTGATTGAGAATTTCTTGACATCAAAACATGGTCATAGTATTATATAAAATTTTCATTTTAGAATTGGGCCTCTGACAAAATGGTGCCTATTTATAGATAATGCTAATTTGTGGCTCCATATGGACCAACGCTATTTTTGGTATACCTCAAATTAGAATGTTTCTTGATTTAGGAAGGGTAGTCATTGAAGTGAGGAAAATCTCCATACTATGGCATTTGTGTTTCCATTTAGATGCTGAACTTGTGAGCTTTTTGGATGAGTCACGGAAGTATCTGAACTAGGTCGACATTCATCCAGTGCTTGGACCTTCCCAAGCTTGGCTATTCGCTTTCTGTTCAAAGGTTAGCAATGCAACCCATGTGTGTACACTTTTCTCAGAATGACTTTAATTACCTGCCATATCCGATTTAAAAATTTAAAATGTTCCTCGATTTAAAAATTAGAAAATACATTTAGGATTCGATGGGACATGAAGAGCTAGACTTAGGTTAATGGCTTTCATCGAGTAGCCAAGTCCTTCTCCTGCCCTCCACACACGCTCTCAGTTCATTTCTTCAGATACAATATGAGAACATTGTACCTCTATAAATAAAGATCATTAATATTATCATAGTTGGGCACTTAAAAGACATCATTTGCCAGAGAATCTCTAATGCTCTAAAGAAAAATGAAATTTTGTCATTGGCTTCATGCCAAAGCAAATTACTACAGGTAACCTTAGGACACGGAAAGGTTACATGTCTTTCCTAGGGTCACCAAAAAATGGCCTTTTTCTTCTCCTCCTCCTCCTGTCCCCTTCTTCTTCCAACTCCCTCCCCTCTTCCTCTTCCTTCTTCTTCTCCTTCTTCTTGCTTAGTAAAAGTTATCCCTTCCTCCCAAATGCCATGACCCTGGGGTCACATATAATAGCACAATTCTCCCCAGAGAGGCAGGACAACACTGTGAATAAAAAAAGCATCACAGTCACCAGGGTTAGGCTGTCTGGATCGAAGCTGTCACTTGCTAGCTATAGGATCTCATTCAAGTTGTTGGGTCTTTCCGTGTCATGTTTTTCATATACGTGAAGTGAGAATTACAAGAGTGCTTATCTCATAGACTTGTGAATATTTAATGAGTTAATCTTGGTAGAGGGCCTGATGCGTAGCAAGCCTTATGCAAACATTTGTGTTATGAACACACAGTCCCACACAGCTCCTGGCTCACTGACATTCTGTCTTGTTAAGGAGCACGGCCAATGGCTGGGGCCTTGGTGTGCAACACAGACCTCTCTCCTGAGACCACCGGTGCTCTGCCTCCTTCCTTAGCCCCACAGTATAAGCCACTCCCAATCCAAGCTGGAGAAAGAACTTTCCCACTTCAGAGAGGTCAGAGATCACCGGTTCTTTCTTACATTTGGGAAAGAAGGATGCATAGCAGACTTAGGAGGTTTATTACCGTGGACACTTGCAAACACTCCATGCAGACTTCTGCCCATCTACTTACTCATTCAGCAAACAAGACTGGTGCCTGCCAGGCACTGTGTGAGGGGTGGAGAGATGAATAATATTTAGTCTTAGCCTCAATGAACTCATAGAGTTGTAACCCATATATTCTGGTCATCTATTAATAGGTAACACACCCCCAAACTTAGTGATGTAACAGAGGTTTTTTTTTTTTTTTTGCGTGTGTGTTGAAGATTTTGTGGGTCAGGAATTGAGGCAGAGCACAGTGGATGACTCATGGCTGCTCCGTGATATCTGGATCCTCGGCTGGAGAGGACGGAATGGCTGTGGATGGCTTTGGTGCCTCAACCAGGGCCACATGTCTGGGGCTCCATTCTTCACCATGCGCATCTGCTGGGGGTGCAATGTCCAAGATGACTTCTCTGCTCCTTTGTCTGGAACCCAGCCTGGGATGGCGGAGAGAACTGAGGACTGGCTGGCCCTGTTCTCTCTGCTGGTTGCATGGTGGATGGACTTCGTATAGGACAACTCACTTCTCTCAAATTGAGGATTCCAAGAGAGCGTTCAAAGAGGCCCAGGCCAAAATGTCAAGACTTCCTCTGATTTAACCTCACAAGTCCCAGAATGTCATTTCCTTACATTCAATAAATCAAGCATGTCTAAGAGTAGTCCGGGCTCAAGAGAAGGGAGGGACTCCATCTCTTGGTGGAAGGAAAGCAGGAGTAGACAGAGAAGGAACGTACTGATGGTGGTCATCTTGGAGACCAGCAAACGCGACAAGGGGCTCTGTTCAGATGAGACGTTATAAAGCATCAGTCTTTCCCACAGTTTAATGATAAACAGCATCAGGTTCTTACTCTGCATTTTTTCTTTTTAATCGCGGATTATGAGAATCACCGTTTTCCTTAAAAGTGATAGTCTAACCACTCAGAAGTATTTTCAAATGTTATTACTGATTCAAAGCATGGAACCGGCAAATATTTTCTCCTTTGCTTCAGTGGCCTGTTTACACCTATTAAATACACCTTGGGCATCTGGCCAGAGACTTTTGTCCATGGACATCATCATCGTACTCTGTCCCTCTTAAGTGTAGTGTGCAAGGGACATCTTCAGCCAAATGTGCACATGCTTGGGTCAGCCTTAATGCCCAGCTTCAGTCACCATCAAAACCAGCAGGGTGTTTTCTTGGTGCCCTCATCTCGATTTGAAGTCTGTTTGGAGAGGAAAAGCACCAACAAGCACCTGCCAAAAACTCGAGAGAAATTCTGACTTACTAAAGTACTGTTCCCGTTTATGTTATGCTTTTGTTTTTTGAAGGGGAGGGCAGAGGGATAAAAAGAGAGGGAATCATGAGTAGACTCTATACCCAGCACAGGGCCTGATGAGGGGCTTGATCTCACGACCCCAAGATCATGACCTGAGATGAAATCAAGAGTCAGGTGCTTCACTCACTGAGCCACCCAGGCATTACATTAGTCTTGATCTACCTTTGTTGGGGCCCTCCCCCATCTTACTTGGATGGGACCAATAGACTACTCATCAGTTTCTTCTCAAAGCTCCCTTAACCCATTCCACACATTGGATTGAATGGCTGTTCCACAAAGCAGGGATGATTCCACCACATCCTTCTGAAAACCCTGCAGTAGTTTCTCATCACTGGTAAGATAACATCTCAACTTCTGACATTTCTGGAGTTTGTATGTCCTTCATCTGAAAATTTAGCCAAGGGATTTGAACTTTGGGATAAATTAATGATACAACTTAGGAGCTCACTATTTTGCAGATGAAGAGTCTGGAGACGACAGTGGGAAACTAATCTGCTAAAGATTATATATCTGAAAGCATCAGACCTGACCTTAGAGGACAAGAGAGTCAGGAAGGAAGAATCTTTGATAATGAACTATGCTGACCTAAATATGTAGGCTCAACTCAGTGTGGTTATGTAAAGTTAGTATTTTGTTGCTTAATGACTAGATTCGAGGGGAGATTTCTGTTTTATCCCTGAGATAGGATGTTCTACATCTTATATGTGAGAAGACTGAGACTGAGTAACATGGTTTCAAGGATCTACCATTTCCCCCAGAATTACTCCCCAGCTTCTCTGATGCCCAAAGTTCCTTTTAATCAACTAAGAAGCCAAAAAATATTTTGCTCAACCATTGGGATCCCTAAGAGCAACTCTTAGGTTAAGTGATATTTCATGTTAAACTCACAGGTAACTGACAGATGCTGATGGTTTGTAGAAACCATTTCTTGTTTGACAGAAAGTTGGGGAAGATGTGAATGGGACCCAGGGAAGTGACCAACAGATGGGATGGGATGGGGCGCAACCTACTTTGCCCAACTTCTTATGGGAGATCAACTCCAGATACAAATGGGTTCTATCAGCAAAGACCTGTGAAAATAGTACCTCTACTCTTGCCTTAATATGTAGCTTAGAAAAGTGGTTCACCTGGGCCTTTCCTGAGGGTTTTATCTAGTCACGTGAGGTGGTGAGAATGATCTTGGAGAAGCTGCCTGTAATCGGGAAGGATGCACACTTGTGGATGTGATCTGTTCAAAAAATATCATTTACCACTACCCCCGGAGGGAGCAGTTCTTATTTATGTTCACTTTCTCCTTATTTTTTTTTAATTCTTTTAAAAACCCACTCTAGAATCTTGAGCTAGATATGGTAAAACAGAAGGTGCAGATACAGATATAAAAGGAAACAGAAGGGGGGTGGTGCAGTGGGGTTGAGGGTTGTAAAGAGAGGCACACAGTATCTATTATAAGACAAGATCTGTGCTAGGCATTTTGTGTGTGGCATTTCATAAAGACAGATTAATCCAAGAAATTCCTAACTAGACTAACTCCTTGGATGCATGGACAATGACATGTGGTATTACTTATGTATTCTCTTTTCTTGGTCTACATCAAGGACCAAGGTGCTGAAGACAGATGCTTTTCCACTATCCCATTACCTTGATTCTGTTCTCCCTTCTCTTTGCCCATAGCATGTCACTTTCTAAGGTATTGTACAGTGCGCTTATTAAGTTAACTACTTATTATCTATCTGACCCTGCTAAAATCTAAGTTCCGTAACCACATTTTTGTCTATTTTCTTGACAGGTGTATTTTTACCAGTGCCTAGAACAGTGTCTGGAACAGAGGAGGGCTTTAAAAAGTATTTGTTGAGGGGTACCTGGGTGGGTGTGTCAGCTAAGCATTTAACTCTCCATTTTGGCATTATCTCAGGTCATTATCTCAGGGTTGTGAGATTGAGCCCCACATAGGGCTCCATGCTCAGCGGGGAGTCTGCTTGAGATGCTCTCTCTCCTTCTCCCTCTGCCCCTCCCCAGCTCATGTGCTCTCTTGCTCACTCTCATTCTAAAATAAATAAATCTTTTAAAAAATATTTGTTGAATGACTGAACACATAATGTTGGATGAAAGAATGTAATTAAACAACAAAGGGAACAATGTCCAATAACACTGAAAATCCATCAGACACTGAAGTGGTCCCCCAGTAGCTCAATTAGTTATGTTATCCAATATGGGAGCTGTAGCCACACATGGCAATTCAAATTTAAATGGGTGTACAGCTAATAAATTTAAAATTCAAATCCTTAGTCACACTAATGACAGCTCAAGTGCTCAGTGGCCATCTGACTGGATTGAGGACATTGCCATCATCACAGAAGGTTCTACTGGACAGCAGTGCTCTTGAGGCAGACGGGGCTGCCAAGCTCTTTGCCTTGGGCAGAAACTAGGAAGACATGTAGGTGAAAAATCCTCGGCAGTGTTGGCTGTGTCTGTAATTTCTCTCCTTTCCTTCTTTTGGGTATGACCATGCCCAAGAGTGAAAACTGTTGCGGGTTGCCAAAGCACACAGGGACCGCCACGTGGTCAGGTAGCGTCTCTGCTGCCAAAACGGAAGGGGAGAACACACCCTCTGTGATCATCCCATCAATGACTATTGCGTGTAGCCAGGCAGGAGGAACAGTGGGATTTTTATTGTTTTAGGCCCTCTGTAAAAGACAGAATCAGAGCTGGTCTTAGATGTATGAGCTTCTTCGGCAGCCAAAAACGCTAGCTCCTCTTTAACTGACATGTTTTAAAGGCTGATCCAACATTTACTCAGAGCAGATGCTCACCAGCACATGAGAGAAGGGGGGCAGTTGGAAGCTGTCATGAAGAATCACTCAGCTCTGGGGCCTGCAAGCATCCCGCAGTTATTGGTCTCATCTTCCCAGAGGCAATACCATGTAGCTGCTAGGACTATAGCTTCCAGCCCCAACGTTCCAGGACAGACCCTCCCCAGCAGGAGCTGTCGAGCAAACGTCCTAATCTTTCTGTCCTCAATTTCCTTATTTATAAAATGGGAATAATTATCATAGCCACCCCAGAGAATGGATGATAGACTGTGTTTAGATCAGGTTCTTGCATGCAGAAGCTTTAAAAAAATTCAATGTTTCAAGTATGTTTTTGGGAAGAGGGTCACAGGTGTGGGGGGAAAGGGTAGGGTAAATCTCAGCTCTCATTCTAAGTAATTTGTCAAAGATTCCTTTGAACCCCATATTCGACTCTAGGAGATGTGGGAGCAAGTAAGACTTTATTTTTTCAGATGGATTAGTGACAGATTAATTCCTCGCGGTTTTTAAATTATTCTTTCTTATAAATTATCCATAGACAACTGCTCAGTTGATCTGTCCCTCAGTGCAGCTTCAAACAGTACCCCACAACAAAGAGCCTCTTGTTTCTGATATCCTATGTATTATGCCTATAGGGAAGGACTCATATTGTCAGATAATTTAGACTGATGCGCTTCACGGTGTTGATGAAACATTGACTATTTCCCAGACATCTTTTAGGCAGATAAATTTATTTTCCCTTGGTGTCACAATTCAATGTGCTATTTGATGATTGTCTGGTAGTGATATATGGGGTTATCTATAACACTTCGTCTTCACTCCAGAATAAAAGTAGCCACCCATGGCATTTTGTCTGTATGGCTCTTTCTTTGCATCATTGTTAATTCACCATGGAACTCTTTCCCCTGAGCCCAAATGTGGCCTCAGACTCATTCTCAACACAACATCCTAGGATGCTGGTATCAGTGAATTATTGTTGACACTCAAGATGAAAACTATTTGTCATGCCTACATTAGAGATAATAAAAACTCAAATATACTATCAAATGGTGAATACCAAGGATGTCACAGTATTGAAGAACTCCAAATTTTAGGTCTGTCTCCAAGACACTGAACTAGGACCTCCATGAACTCAAAGGAATTGATTTTTTACTGCTTACTTTAGGGATCACTGCTTATGGATACTTGATTTACACTGAATATCTCCAGAAAACACAATGAATATGTATATCAACTCGAGGACAATTGCCCAGCAATTATGACAACTAAAGAGAAAGCTCATTGAAGCTGAGTGGAGACTTTTCTTGACAACGGTAGTACAGATGTGAGTTAACCTTGGAATGCTACATTAATGCATCTTTAGCATGTCTCTGGTGGAAGAAGCTTTTACATCATGTGGTCACTGCTCTATTTAGATTTTATGAATCCTGTGGTCCATAATCAACAATGAGAACTGCGTGGGGAACCTAATGGAAATCCATTAAGAACACTGCAAACATTATCTATTATTAATGATACCACCAGCTGAGATGTTAATCCACTCTATTTCTAGAAGCTGCAGGGTCTCCTGTCAGCCAGGATGATTCAAAATTCATCTCCTCTAAGGTAGAGGGATTAAATACCAGGGCATTTTATTATCTGAGGCTCCCTCAGACCCATTTTAAATGTATTTGTGGATTTTGAAGTCCTCATGACTTCTCTTCACAAGAGAAAGAGGCTATCTTGTAGAAGCAGCTGGGGACATGGACGTGTACATCTCCTGCTAAGGCAGCAGTGGGGAAGACAAATCAGTCTGGTTGTTTGGTGAATGGAAGGTTCGTTGAGATGGCCCTAGGGAGTGGCTTGGGCCAGAATGCAAAGAGTCTTGAGTCCAAGCAAAGGACTGTGGTCTTGACCTGTGGATTAATGGTCTTTAACTGTGTTCCACAAAGAAGCCCCTAGAATTTTGAGGAGGTGCTCCAAAGCTGCCTCAGAGCTGCCTGAGTGAGTGACAGCTGGGCAGAGAGAGGCTCTAGACCAGTGGCTCTCAAATTATGGTCCCTGGACCAATAGCATCTGCATCTCCTGAGTACTTCTTAGAAATGCAAACCACCTGGCCAATCTGACCGAACTAGAAAATTTGAGATGGAGCCCAGCTATGTGATTTTTAATAAGCCCTCAAGGTGATTCTGGTGCAAGAAAAACACTTGAGAACCACTGGTCTAGGCCTTCCACCTCAGCTTCACCAGAGTAAACATGTAAACATGTGTGTATCTTGTCTTTTTTTTTTTAATTTTTTAAAAAAATTTTCCAAGATTCGTTATTTATGCACCACACCCAGTGTTCTACTCAATATATGCCCTCCTTAATACTGACCACCAAACTCACCCAGTCCCCAACCTCCTCCCCTCCAAAACCCTCAGTTTGTTTCTCAGAGTCCACAGTCTCTAATGGTTTGTCTCCCACTCTGATCTCCCTCAACTCATTTCTCTCCAACTCCCAATGTCCTCCGTGTTATTCCTTATGCTCCACAGGTAAGTGAAACCATATATAATTTACTTTCTCTGCTTGACTTATTTCACTCAGCATACTCTCCTCCAGTCCCATCCATGTTGATACAAAAGTTGGGTATCCATCCTTTCTAATGGAGTCATAATATTACAATGTATATATGGACCACATCTTCTTTATCCATTCATCTGTTGAAGGGTATCTTGGCTCTTTTCACAGTTTAGCGACCACGGCCATTGCTGCTATGAACATTGGGGTACAGATGGGTCTTCTTTTCACTACATTTGTATCTTTGGGGTAAATACCCAGGAGTGCAATTGCAGGGTCATAGGGAAGCTCTATTTTTAATTTCTTAAGGAATCTCCACACTGTTTTCCAAAGTGGCTGCACCAACTTGCATTCCCACCAACAGTATAAGAGGGTTTTCTCCACATCCTCTCCAACACTTGTTGTTTACTGTCTTATTTATTTTGGCCATTCTAACTGGTGTAAGGTGGTATCTCAATGTGGTTTTGATTTAAATCTCCCTGATGGCTAATGATGATGAACATTTTTTCATGTGTCTGTTAGTCATTTGTATGTCTTCTTTGGAGAAGTGTTTGTTCATGTCTTCTGCCCATTTTTTTTATGTGATTATCTGTTTTGTGGTTGTTGATTTTGAGGAGTTCTTTATAGATCTTGGATATCTTTTGATCTTGATGAAGTCCCAAAAGTTCATTTTCGCTTTGTTTCCTTTGCCTTTGTTCTTTTGTTGCTGTGGCTGATGTCAAAGAGGTTACTGCCTATGTTCTCCTCTAGGATTTTGATAGATTCCTGCCTCATGTTGAGGTCTTTTATCTGTTTCAAGTTTATCTTTGTGTATGGTGTAAGAGAATGGTCAAATTTCATCCTTCTATACATAGCTGTCCAATTTTCCCAGCACCATTTATTGAAGAGACTGTCTTTTTTCCACTGTATATTTTTTCCTGCTTTGTCAAAGATTAGTTGACCAGAGAGTTGCAGGTCCATATCTGGACAGTCTACTCTGTTCCACTGGTCTATGTGTCTGTTTTTGAGCCAGTACCATGCTGTCTTGGTGATCACAGCTTTGTAGTAAAGCTTGAAATCAGGCAACATGATGCCCCTAGTTTTGTTTTTCTTTTTCAACATTTCCTTAGCAATTCAGGGTCTTTTCTGGTTCCACACAAATTTTAAGATTGTTTGCTCCAGCTCTTTGAAGAATGTTGGTGGAATTTTGATCAGGATGGTACTGAAAGTATAGATTGCTCTAGGCAGTATAGACATTTTAACAATGTTTATTCTTCCAATCCATGAGCATGGAATGCTTTTCCATCTTTTTTGTGTCTTCTTCAATTTCTTTCATGAGTGTTCTGTAGTTCCTTTAGTACAGAGCCTTTACCTCTTTGGTTAGGTTTATTCCCAGGTATCTTATGATTCTTGGTGCTATAGTAAATGGAATTGATTGTCTAATTTCCCTTTCTGTATTTTCATTATATATTGTACTTCTGAGGTTCCATATGAGAAGGGACCCAAGGGCTTTTAAAAAGTGAAAATCAATGCTACAGGCATGTGGGAAATTGGGACTCTTAAAGGGTTGTCCCCTGCAATTATGAAGTAATTATGAAGTAGTACTTGAGGGTCAAGTATTAGCTCTTTCTTGGTCAATCAGGCTGATCCTCAGTTTGGATCCAGTTTTTGATGGAAAAAGGAGAACAGGAGCAACAGAGTCATTATATTGCCATTTTGTGTGTAATTAACGTACGTTGTTCCACTGAATAGATTTTTGGGAGGAATGCCACACTCAAGTACTTTGTCCTCTGGGCTCTTGAAATGCTTTGTACATTTATCATAGCACATGTGACCTTCTAGTTATCTGTATTTATGCCCATGTTTTAATCTCCATCCTAGAATCTCTGACAGGACCATGGCTTGCTCATTCTCTAGCAGTCCCATGCATAAATGTTAATTTAGAAACATTTACAAAAACAATGCTTTTTATAAATAAAGCCCCCAACATCATTTGTCTGTATAACATGTTTCCAACTTTCTTTCCTTCCTTCTCAGGAAGTTATAAAACAGACTCAAGTTTTGACAGGCTAATCTCTTACAGAAAATTCTAGAAAAGAGACAAGGTAAGATGAAATTAATGGAAACTGAAATGGACACTTGAAGTCAGCATGCTTGATATTTGTTTCCTTCTTTCTCACTTGACATTCCAATTATGTCTAAATCATACTGGGATACAAACCACCGAGATCAATTACCTCCTTTCAGCAGATCTCATAGAGACAAATGATAGGGCTGTGATAGCCTTCAGCCTTAGATGGAAATCTCCAGCAGAAGAAAGCATTAGTAACCATCTCACAGAGTGATATGCCCTAGGGATACAGACCACACCTGGATTTCTAAAATGGCTAGTTTTCTGGCAACTTCCTCCTGATTTTGGCCATTTTGATGTATACTTGGAGAGAAACAAACTTTTGTTACATCTATGCTAGGACAAAGAGATATAATGGGAAGCCCTGCAACTTATTTTTCCGTATTCATCTCCACTTTGCCTTCCATTTACGCCTTTAGCTCAGCTAATCAAAAAACAAAGGGACCTTTATTAAGCTCCCTTAAAACAGGGAAGATCAGATTTTTTATTTGATTCATTTGATTTTTTTTTTTTTTAATCTATTCCTGTCCTCAAGAGTAGGCCATTCCTCAGTGTTTCTCCACCATATCTACTACAAATTCCACTGACACAGAACAATGGGAAGAGTCCTGGTGTCTGTCCCACTGGTAACTTCCCAAAAGTTATCCAGAGACTACTTAAGATCTGTAAGGCTTTCTGTTATCACAGGCCCTGCTTCTTGTCCTAGGCGCTCTAAAAATGCTAAATCCGTATAATTACTTATGGGAAAAAGACACCAAAATAAATGTAAGGATTGGCAATAAAACCCAGAAGAATGAGGAACATCATCTCAGAATGCACATGCATTCAGATGCCTTTTTCACGCTGACATTTTTTCATCTGTGCGACTCTTTCTCACTGACTGATAAATGAGCTAGACCATGTTTCTCTGCAATCTGAAACTTAGATTATGAATTTTCAAGCAACCTCTGACTTCAGCTGCAGGCACCTATCCCCTGAAAGGTGTTCCTGACAATGGGTGATGTTGGTCGGCTTCCACGGTCAGCAGCAAAAAGTGGAATCTTAGTATTGAATCTTAGTATTTGAAAATGTAGGTCATTGGGGCGCCTGGGCAGCTCAGTTGCTAAGTGTCTGCCTTCAGCTCTGGTCATGATCCCAGGACCCTGAGATTGAGCCCTACATCAGGCTCCCTGCTCAGCGGAAGCCTGCTTCTCCCTCT
This sequence comes from Mellivora capensis, assembly GCA_004024625.1. Lineage (NCBI taxonomy): Eukaryota > Metazoa > Chordata > Mammalia > Carnivora > Mustelidae > Mellivora > Mellivora capensis. The sequence continues at coordinate 32,448 of PISX010003081.1, forward strand.
CTCACTCCCCCTGCTTGTGTTCCCTCTCTCGCTCTCTATCTGTCAAATGAATAAATAAAATCTTTAAAAAAGAAAAAAAGAAAAGAAAACATAGGTAATCAAATCTAATGCTCCTGGGTGGCATTAATCTGTTTCTGTTTGCAGTGTTTAGTCATTCATGATTCAGAAAAAAAAAATTGGTAAGATTTTTAAGGAATGAAATTAGTTAGGGAAAGTGATCTGTGACTCATTTTAAACTATGACAGATGAGAAATAGAAAATCTAGTAGGACAATAAGGGAAAAAGAGAATTTGGCCATTTCTTTTGGGGAGCTTGTGCCATAGAGCAGAGACCCATTTGCGTGGGAATAGATAGAGCCTGTCTTCCTCTATCACCAGTAATCTCATCTACAAAAGTTAATTAGTTTTGCCAATTATAATTTGCTTCCAAAGTGATGCCATTTCAAATTCATATTCTTGGAAGGTGGTTAGTAACAGGGAATTTTAAAGGCAAAATAGCAAGTTCACAAAAGTTAAACCAGAAGGTGTGTAAATTTCATTCACTTCTTTAAGATTATAAAATGAAAAGCTTTAGAATTGAATATACACATTTACCAGGCTTTGGACCTGTATTATTTATCTAACCATCTGTAAATGAGTTTGAAACATTTTAAAGCATATCTGAATAACACCCCCCTCAAAAAAAAAAACAAACCCAAAAAGCAAAAAATCAATGGCTCCAAACTCTGATTCATGTTTCGTAAGCAAGGTGTATATGTTTTCTATAATCAATTTTATATGTACAATTTTACCCATTTATTTATATGTTTGTTTATATGAATATATAGTTACACATTTATATTTATTTGTAGTGAAATATATCCCAATTCTGTTGGGCTTTTTGGGAATCAAAAAATAAATTCTTGGTGAATGAAGTCATAGATGGGCTCATTTTTGTTTGTTTTTTGTTTTTTTTTTTTTTTCAGCATAAAGAAAACACACTCCTGTAAAATACTATTCCTTGGAAGTGCTTTTTTTAAATCAGCTACACATGTGTGGCTAGACAACTTATTCAAGCGAAGTAAACATGATTAATTCTGGCAGTTATTCAAATGACACAGAGAAACATCACGAATTCATTTGATCAGGATAAATTTATAACTGCTTTCCTGGAGCAAGAGCATACTTCTATTATAACAGCCTATAAAGTAAATAAATACAGACTTGTATATTTGGGTTGGCAAATATAAAGTTTCTCTTGAAGTTTGTATTTTCTTAATAACTGTTTCTAAGTGTTTCTTAAATTTTTTTAAGTTTTAATTTTAATAATTCCCAAGGTAAGAAATTAGATCTTAATTCTCTATCTTCACACTGGTTAATTCTTTGATGATCCGCTTGGTTTATATGTTTGCACACGTCCCACATAGACTACGCTTTTGCCTACTGGTCATAAAATAAAGAGAGCTCAAACTAAACTTTGGCTTTAAAATTAGAATTGCCGGGGCACCTGGGTGGCTCAGTGGGTTAAGCCTCTGCCTTCAGCTCAGGTCATGATCTCAGGGTTCTGGGATCGAGCCCCACATTGGGCTCTCTGTTCAGCAGGGAGCCTGCTTCCCCCCCTCTCTGCCTGCCTCTCTGCCTACTTGTGATCTCTTTGTCTCTCTCTGTTAAATAAATCAATAAAATGTTTAAAAAAACAAATAAAAAAAATAAAATTAGAATTGCCAATTAAAGTTAAAAGGGCATGGTATTCTGACTCTTCATTTGGGTCTGGGTCGGGGGGAGGAAAAGAATCTATATGATGCCTGATACTAATATTATACTATGTGTTAACTGGAATTTAGGTAAAAACTTAAAATTTTTTTTTAAAAAAAGGAGTGGGGCGGGGAGGAACCCACACTGGTCAGCTTGGACACTGGTTTACAGCCAGGAATGCACTGATTTTATCTTTTGGGACTACATGGAATAAAAAAAAAAAAAAATTATAATGCAAAGGGGACGCTAAAGGGAACTTAGTGCACTTACAGCCGAACAACAGGATCATTGAAGTACTACGTAAGAAACATGAAGGCACACGCCACAAAATCCATTTCAGTGAACTTTTGTAATAGACCATGAAGACTCCTGACCTGGGATCGTGGGCAAGCACATAACTGCTCTGTGCATCTGTTCCCCCGGTTCTGTCCCTCTTGCCCAAGCTCTAAGGTGTATACCATTTCCCCTATATACAAAACAGAATCAGGAAGAGCAACTGAGCAAAAAGCTGTAACATTTTCAAAGTATGCAACCCATAATAGACAAAAAGGAGGCCCTGGACCCAGACCTTCACTGTGCACAGACCTAGAAGACCTGAAATGCTGAGATCAACAGCTCACTTTTCCATGAATTTTCAGAAAGGGAAATGTGCATTCTCAATGCAACCTCGTGTCTACTTTGTGGAAACACAGTAGATAATTACAATCAATGGGAAGGTAGAAAGGAAGCCAAAGCTAAAAACTGTGTGAATTCTTCAGCTATGTTTGCAAAAGGAACACGTTGCTATATATAAATCGCTGAGAACTATGGCTAAATTTTTAATAAAAGCAAAGCACAGTTGAAGATCCTGAGCTCTGGTTTGTAACCCACGTGGAGGCTTTTGGGCTAGTCTTCTTTTGAGATTTTTAGCTAGAGAATGGACGAATATTTACGATGGAAGGAGAACAGAAAAGTAGTATCAATTTGCCAGGAAGCAAACTCCAATTTCATACTTATGAATACTGGCTTTTGTTTTTGTTAGCTGGAGGGCCTGTGACTCTCTTGTATTCAGATCTGTACACTTGCCAGGACAGGGTGCTGTGTGAATGGCCACCTGGCAGACAGGTGGGGCAGGGAGTGTCCTGCACTGGGCAAGCTCACCAGTCACTCACTATTATCATTACACGCTTGTCTACTTTCTAGACTTCCTAGGAGCTCTCGGAGGCTAGGAAGAGTTGTTATGCTTTTTCCTATCTCCGTATGTGGTGCTCAGTGGGCACTTTGTGTATGTTTGTAAAAGGGATAAATAAAAGATCCCATCTCCTCTGGGGCTCCTTTCTCCCACGAGGTTCATGGAATAGGAGAACTGATTAGGTGAAAAAGTTCCTTATTTAAAAATTCTGCCCCCGTCAGAAGAGCGTGAGACTCTTAATCTTGGGGTTGTGAGTTTGAGCCCCATGCTGGGTGCAAGATTACGTAAATAAATAAGAACTTAAAAAAATAAAAATAAATAAAAATTCAATGACTCCTCCTGAGTTTTCTTCCTTAAACTTATTCACACCTCTGGTTGAACTACTTTGATCAATAATATGCAAGAGTGCTTGGATTTTTACCACTCCCTGGGTTGGACCTCAAATTGGTAGGGAAGGCGGGAAGGGAGGTCCTCCTTGGAGTTGGGGCTTTGGACTGTTGAAAATACCAACAGGGGACAGACAGACCAAGGAAAGTGCATGGGTAGGAGGCCAGGAAGAGCATACAGAGGACCAGAGTGGTTAAGAGGCTCTGCTTTTTTGAGCCGATCTAGAAGGATTTGACAGCACAGGCCACCCAAAATTTTGGTAAACCTTTGGCCTTGTAAACATTCAGCAGTTTGGTGAAGCTGGTATTTGGAGGCTGAGCCTGAAAGCTGCACATCCCAGCTTCTCCCAAGGTTCTTGCATGAACCATTGGGTCTGGATTAGCTGTCCTTTATGTGTTCAAACCCAGTCCCTGCTTCTCCATAGCGGGAGGAGCAGAATAGAGAATAAGTAAAGAGAAGAGAAGTGCTATGACCCCTCTTTCCCTTTTTTCTTCCTTATTAGTCTGGTCTAGTGGGGCTTTCATGGAATTTCTTACTTCATAGGACATCTAGAATATCTTTCCTACTACCTTCCCAAGACCAAACGTCTCCATCAATGGATACCATCTTTCAGAGCTTTGAACACAGGCTTTGTACTCAAAGGTCTCTTATGGGGCCTGGTAAATTACCTACCCGCCTTCTTCTGAATATTTATGCCCAAATGCCAGGATGTCAGATGCCCGTCCACTCCCATCACAGACAACAACAGGCACGGGAGGGGTGTCTCGAAGGTACTCCAAGACAATAGAGATCACATTGGGTCCTCCTTCCACAATGAGTGCCACCACTGGAACACCTTGACCGATTCCTGCATTTAAAAAGGAAAAGAAAAGGAAAAAAAAAGAGAAAAGAACACAAAGCCAGCAAACCAAAGAAACAAAAAAGGGAAACAAAAAGCACAAACTAAAATTACTGAGCACGGGGGAGATAACAACATATGAAGGGATAAAATACGGAGCAAAAATTGTACAGAAAATCCTCTCGCAGATTCTTCCCACTAGAGAGTCTATCTGACTTTGCCCTCTCCCCAGACAGAGCTCCCAGGGTGCTGGGGCCAGTGAAGGCACCCATCACCCTACTTTCCGGTGGCGGGGTGTGTGTGCACAGGGTGAGAAGGGAGAGGAAGGAAGGTTAGTAGATGAAGTCCTGAACCAGCCAACTGGAAGACTGGAAGCTAAATGTGACCTTAAGCAAGTTTCCTATGTACCCAGTGGTTCAGTTTCTTACGTGGAAAAAGGGAATTTAAAACAGGTCAGATTCCTCATGTCATCACAGTGCTAAGAAAACACCTGAATGGTTCCCTTTATTAAAGATTATTAAAATCAGCTGGGGGCATATTTATACTTGTTGAGTCAACTACTGGCTACATTGGTGGTCTATCTATATCTGACCATAAATGATCCTCTGGATTATGGATTCTTAACAGCATAATAGTCGTGATAAAGAATCCAGGAGACATGGCATCTGCCATCTGCCTCCTGCCATTACTGTGTCCTTCACCACTGAGCAAGGCACTAGGCACATGGTGGGTGGTCCGGTGTTGAATTCAGTTGTTGAATTCTGGGGTGTCCCAGACCTTTTCTAAAGTATTTCAGCTATTCATGGTGAGCTCAAAGATGTAAAACTTGCCCTAACATCAGCACTCACATAGGGTTCAACCCAACATATTAAAGACAAGTATTAAAAACAAATGTCCATGAGAGACAATGATGAAAAAGAAAGGAAGAAGTTCATTTTCAAGTGACCTCTCCAAGTGTCCTCACGGTTCATCAAATTACTTCTTTTGCTCATTTTGGTATCACACAGCATTTTCTCACTCTTCACCTTCCCAGGATAGTTAAGGAATTGAGCAGTACCACAAAAATGAGATGGTTTTAAAAAAATGAGATGGTTTTATACAGAGAAGCTGTCTTAAAAAAGAAATAATCAAGATTCTGTACCACTTCTGTAAATACAAACTAAAAAAAAAAAGCCTTTAGCCATCTCAGTTTTTCCCTTTCCCCCTCCTATTGTGGGTTGTTTTTTTCCCCCCCCTTTTATCCAGAAACTGCTGCCTTGTGAGAAATAATAGTATTTCTTGCTCCATTAAGAAGGGATTATATTTGACGTGGGTGACCTGTTACTCTTCTCCAGTATTATCAGTATCCTGGGGAGTTCTCTCCACTAAGTCAGCGTTTTTCATGGTTTGATTTTCACCTTAAAGGAATGGTCCAAAATGTCAGTTACACAAAAATGGGTGCTATTTTTAAATCAACATATTAAAAATGTAAGAAAATGATGATTGTGGGTCCCGAGATTTCTTTTTGTACTCCAGAGGGAATTATAAGAGACAGATGACCCATGGTGCCATTGGATGTTCCTGTGGATGGAGAAGGTTTGAAAATTCCTCCTTTACGTCCAAGGAGAGGGAAGCGGGAAGCGGGAAGCAAAAGGTCAGTGCGGCTCCCCTTTGGCTCAGAGGCCCTTAATGATTCAGACAAAATGTCCCTTTAAAACTCCATTTATGAGGGCACCTGGGTGGCTCAGTGGGTTAAGCTGCTGCCTTCAGCTCAGATCATGATCTCAGGGTCCTGGGATCAAGCCCCATATGGGGCTCTCCTCTCAGCGGGGAGCCTGCTTCCCTCTCTCTCTCTTTCTGCCTGCCTCTCTGCCTACTTGTGATCTCTGTCTGCCAAATAAATAAATAAAATCATTTTTAAAAAAATAAAACAAAAAAACCCCTCCATTTACATGTCTATGAAAGAGATGTTTTCCCCACTGGTGATCCTGAGGATTAAGTAAGTTCCTTTTCAAAGGCTCTTTGAAAATCAAGGGCTAACTTGAAATGTTAATACAGCACACTTGTTTTGGAGAGAATTTGCTGACATAGGAAATACCCATCCCTACATGGATTTGTATTTTCATACATGTTAGAAAAGTGTCTCTTTTCTAATATTTAAGATTTTTATGAGGCATTTCCCAAAGAACTATGCGATTTAATTTTTCCCCTTTCCTTGGGTTAGTACATGTATTGTAGTGCTTCATATCAAGGAACAGTAATACTCCATTCTAGCTGTTTTATACCAAATGATATATTTAGACTCATTCTGGGATCTTTCAAGAGAGGCATTTGCCAAATTCTGATCTTGGGCATTGATTCTGTCAGTGAAATCTTCATTCCGACTTACAGACCAGTTGTGATCCACTCAACGTTCTCATGGAGAACGAAGTCTTAGAATGAGCCTTCTAGAATTTCCAGTCATCTACAACCTACCAGATAAGGAAGGTTGGAAACCAGCTGGAAACCTCTCTTCCCTTTGAGGGGATACATAGGATCCCCTCCAAAGGATCAATTTTCATAGGGTGACTTGAGAGCAATAAACTGTCAAATGACTTCATATCAGTATTTTTATCAAATTGTTGTAGCCTGTAGAAACACAGACACATTTTAGATGATCAAATTTCCTATATTTGGAATGAAGCCATTATCAATCACAAGGATGAGAACAACTATATTAATTTATATTATTATATCCATGCTATTATATATCCAGTGCTAAAAATTGGATAAAGTATCAAGATATCATCTCCTTTTTCAACAGTTCTGATTGTATCTGGCCTTCAAATTCTCTTCCATTTCCTACAGTGATAATACATGGAAATTTGTTCCATAGACAACAAAAGCTCTTATAGTCTAAAATAAAGTACTTACTGTCTAAAACAAAGTACTCTTGAATTTCTTAGTTATGGGAGGTAGAGAATGAGGCTATATCTAAAAATTTCAGGCTTTATGTAAACTACCAGAATATGGTAACATTAAGTCTTTCTGTCAGGAAACACACACACACACACACACACACACACACACACACACACACCCGCCTTTGTTTCTGAGAAAAGAAAATGACATCAAATAATCAGTAATGCACAAAAGCAGTGGTTCTTAGTCCATTTTTTGGGAGACAAGGGTCCCTGAATACTGTTGTGACTCTGACGAAGGCTAGTGACTCTTTCTCCAGAAAAATAAACACACATAGGGATAGTCAAAAAAGTGTGTTTATGCAATTTCAAGGGTATACGGATCTTTGAGACTGACTCATGAAAAACCTGCGAATGGACCCTTATAAAACCCCACCCTAAATTAAGCACATTACTTTGTGAAGCCCTGTGAGAGATGTTCTGGAATGGGTTTTCAAGTGAAACTCTATGACCAAGGAACTCTATCATACTACTGCTGTCCAAGTACATTGATGGGCTACACTTCCACAGCAAACACACTGTCTGTAGGACATCACCCTTCTCTTCGTTCTCTCTCTCATTTTTCTTTATTTCTTCTATTCACACTTAAGTTTCTAAGTTACATTTTGGACATAGGATATTAAAAATACCCTAGAGGGGTGTCTGGGCGGCTCAGTGGGTTAAAGCCTCTGCCTCAGGTCATGATCCTGGAGTCCTGGGATCAAGCCCCACATCAGGCTCTCTGCTCACCAGGGAGGCTGCTTCCCTTCCTCTCCGTGTCTACTTGTGATCTCTATCTGTCCAAAAAAAAAAAAAAATCTTAAAAAAAATACCCTAGAGATAGTCACAAATACAAAAATTAGACTCTATCGTATATGACCTCTTTAGTTAAAAAAAAAAGGCTTTTAAACTATCAAGAAGAGTACATTTTCTATTTATGACATAAAGAAAACATTTTTCTTTCTGGAATCCACTGCATATTCAGCTTGATTCATGTGGCCTGCTACTATTTTCTTCATGCCCATAACAAAATTAATATAAATTCCTTTGAAGATAACTTCAAATTTATACTATGCTCAGCTAAACCTACTAGCCATTCACACACACACAAAATAGTTGTTCAGATTTATAGTTTTAAAAGATATAACCTTTATTACTCAGGGAACTTTTTAAATTTTATCTAGAGCCCTCAGGTATTTTTTCTTTCTTTCTTTCTTTTTTATTTTTTTGGTAAATACATTTCCTGCACTTTTGGGGGAAAATGGGTAAATTCCTTAGTTGATCACAACAATTTTTCATTTACTTCTATAACTAGTAGAAAGTAGAACTACTACAAGTAGTTCTCAGAGATTTCCATTAGAATTTAATTTTAGAGTAATGTGGAGTTGCTTAAGCGGGAAGAGGCAAAATGCTTGCCACACTCTTGAGCTTTTGCAGTGTTGGAGCTAGAAGCATAGCCTTCGAAACTGTGGGTTGGGTAATGGATTTAACAGCTACATTCGACAACATTCCAGGTTGACCTAGGGCTTTCAAATTACAAACTGAACCCCAATTCATTGTTCTTTGCAGAAGATAACCTCTTGGACTTCTGTCACATTTTGTTCTGGCTGCAATGTCCTTTAGCTTGGGCTCCCAATAAGGCAGAAAGTATAAAAATTGGCTTAAGCAAAAACTGGGTTGGGTGTTGTGAGGAAGGGAGGTAGCAGGAATAGGATAATGTCTTAAAATTCCAAAAGGCTCCCCCCACCCCTCTTTCTTGCTCCTGACTTGAGATCATAATCTATAATCAGTTCAGACACTTGTGAAAACATTCACAAGCTGTAGTGAAATGCCTGGATAATATGATAATTTTGATCAAAGGAAAGGAACACTTTGGTTTTATGTCAACATCACCATATATGATCTAAAATGCCTATGGGCCTAAGGAATATTTTATTTTCTGTTGGAAATTGTTCATATTTACATGAGGATGGAGTATGGAATGTTGATCTTAAGTAGGCCATCATGACATAAGCCACAGATTAGGTGATTATTATAGGAGAGATCATGTAGAAAGGAGGGTTCAAACTCTCCGTGAGAGACGACTTCCTGAAGATCTTAATGCATTCAAGAACGAGTCTGCCAATGGTGGGTAGGCCTTTCTGTCAAGCCCCTAAAACTGTGTAGCAATAACATGAACACAATTAATCCACTGGCCTTGCCACCTCTGGGATTATGTGACTCTTGATGATTTGGAAGTTTGTGTGGAGAATTCACACATTCTGAAATTATTCATATGGTAGGATTTTACCAGTATATTTTATATTTCACAATTTTAAAGTTGCATAATTAAAATTGGCATATAATTTTAAAGCATTGGACATGTCCCCTTCATCCAACTTCTCACTTGAATTGCCTGGTCTTTGGTTCACTAGTTGACTCTACCAACAGAACACTATCCACTATCTCCTGTATTTGGACCACATAATGAAGCCATAAAAACTCAGCAATTGCCTAAGATTTTGAATTTCTCAAACAGAACCTTGCACAGACTTGGAGGGTCTTAGTGCTTACTGTAGTGATGGGAAGACAACCAGTAAGCTGTTTGCCTCATTTTAATGGACACCAATTTCCTGCCTACTCAAGCAGTAATGGCTGAAGTTTGTGTAATACACAACTTTCAACAGATAGGTTCAAAATGAGATTCTTGAAGTTCTTATCTACTTAGTGTATCTCTTTTATGGTCAGAAAAATTGTGGATAGATTTATGAAAAGGACGTAAATCTGGTAATCACTTGTGTTCAACTGACAACACTCAAAGCTATTCTTATTTATTAAGTTTATTAAGGTGCTTCTTATAATTAGGAAGATTCATAACCCTTGAATATTCAGGAACAACTATAGAATATTACGGTCCAGAAAGAGAATATTTTAAAATGCTGTATTTTGAGAAAAGAAATGTAATTGGAAATTGTTGAGCTATCAAGGAATAGGGCGAGCCCAAGAAAATATCTAGGGAATGACATAAGAAAAAACTCTAGAAAATGACATAAGAAAACACCTTTCCTTCTTCTGAAAAGATCTTTTCAGTCTTCCGTGGAAGCAGATGTTTTGGATATTGCCTTCACGTTTTAGAGGTAGGATATACTATCTACTCAAGACAACAGAACTATAACTGGAATGTGGCTGGCTTACTTGAAATGGGTAATAAACCCAATTAATTATCTGTTGGTGAATCATGGTGGTATAACAATCGGTCAACACCAAACTCACTGCGAACCACTGCTATGCATCATTGTAATTACTATATCTTTTTGCCACTATAATTCTGCACCTAAATTGATGCTTAGGAAAGCATTTGGAGATACGGAATACCGCACAAACTCTTAGGCAGCGAAAATAAAGCCACATACAACAAAATGCTTCACTTGTGAATGCTTACAGTTCTTGAGTGGGAAGGAAATTCCTGGAAAGATGGCTGGGGTCTTACCTGGTGGTTGGGACTTCCCAAAGTATAAATTTTCAATTCCCTTTAGGATTAGGCAGTGGGAAAATAATGCGAAATTCTTAAATGTTCTTTCTGGCCATCACCAATTCCTATGGCAACTCCTTACTGATCTTCAGTGTAATGGGTTCCCTCCCTATACAGTCCTTCCTGTTTACAGCTAATGCCAATATGCCAGATTAACACACACTGTATTTTATCTTGCCATTTAATCTCAGCAAATTTGGCTGGAGACAGGTGGTTGTTAAGACACAAAAGATACAGAGTTCGAATTAATGGGAAAGCCTCTCTTAGCGATAAATGATTGAAAGCCGGTGGTATAGCCTTTCTTTTCCTGGGGACAGAGAATGCAAAAATCTATAAAATTATTGTGGCAAAACCCTTTTTGTCCATCCTCTTTTCAATACTGTTGAAGTCATTTTTTTTTTTTTTTTTTTTTTTTTTTTTTTGAACAAGGCAAGTCTTTTAATGAGGTCCAAGGAAAGGCATCTGCCCCCAAAATATTCAAATGAGAAAAATAGCAAGTAATAGAGAGTATGTATTAGAAAGGCCACAGATCTGGGTGTAAGCGCCTTGATTCTAGCTCTGCCACCTCTTAGCTAAACAAGTAAAGGGGGAAAAACTAACTTTTGTTGAACACTTATATAGCAGATTTTGTGCTATTTGCTTTATATAAAATGAAGTCATTTATTTTATGTGTTATCCATGCCACCGGTATTTCATGGGAATGCTGGACCAGCTCCCGCCGGCTGGCTTTTCTTGGAGATTGTCTTGCTTTGATTTTCTGTCCGGCCATCAGAGAGCAAAGGACAGACTGGGAGAGCGCATGAGTGGACTAAGTGAGGCATCCTGTAGGCCAGCCACGGTACACGGTGTCACGTGTACCACACGTGTCATGTCCTCCCTGTCCACACTCCCCTGTCAGAAAACCGACCCGTCCATAGGTTGGCCTTATTTGGCTTCTTTCAAAGCCAGTTGGACTAGAGGTGGATTTCAGAGCTTCAGTGGGCCACACTTCCCTTCCTGGAATTGGAGTGGAAATCCCTAGGCCTGGAGTGAGTAACTATAAAGTGGGCTGGTGGGAGTGAAGCCTCTGTGAGCTGTGGCTCTGGTGGGATTCTGAAGGGTGTTTAACCAAGCCGAGAAGAATGTATGTGGAAAGAAAGGAAGGGGCAGCGGGTACCGCGGAGAAGAGATTATGTGACTTGAGTGAGGGGAGTGAAGGGGTGTGTGGTGTGTGTGTGTAAGTGAGAGACAGAGAGACAGATAGAGAGAGAGGGAGAGAGAGATTTATAATTAGTCAGTATTTATAAAACACTTAGAACAGAGTCTGACACTCGCGGGCCATGTGGTTAAACACATATAAAGATTCTTATTTATATTTATTAAGATTATACAAGATTTCTACTTTAAGTATATGTAAATATTCATGAGGAGGAAAGAAAAATAAATGCATTTCATGTTTAAACCAAAAGTATGCTCTACAAATTATTTGAAACATATTTTTCCGAAGTTTGAATGTTCTCTCACATGGACCAATAATAAGCTTAGGAAGATAATTTTTTTTTTTTTTTAAAATCTTGTATCTGAAAGGCTAAAACTTTCTGGTTTGGGGTAGGTGACACTTTCTGGAGGGGGGGGTTGGTGACTTTTTGCATTACTCCCCAAACGCCCTCTACCTTGGGCCTTTCCTTGGTGCTTTGATCAGCTTGGAAAGCCTTTTGAGTTCTGTGGGTTGGACAACAATGTAAACGCCAAATAACAAAACCCATAAACAGACTCCAAGTCTATTATATGCTAATAAAGTAACTTGGCCTTTGACTTAGTCAATGGGAAACAGCCATCCCCTCACGGCCAGCCAGCTCTGATTGAAATATCCTGCTATTAATGTTCACATGTTACCAGGACATTCAAGTAACATTCTCTGTGAATCCTTTCAATAAAAAGGGACCAGCCAGTCCCAGAGGCTGCGGGGCAAGTACTACTTTAATAAAAGGAAAGAGCCAGCGTTTTCTTTGAGGCCATTGTTTGCAGGCTGAATGTTTTAATGTGATTGATCTAAGTCTACAAGAAAAGTCGCCCAGACAAAGCTAGAGGCTTCTTAGTTTCTACTTGGCTCAAAACCCACATCAAAAGGCATCCCTTGCCTTCTCAAATGTAAGGTAATCAGAATGGTTCTAACTTATTTTACTTTACAATACTTTGCCTATCCTCCCCTATAAATGTGCCAGGATCTAGGTCCACAGCCAAAGTTCCTTTGGCTTCTTGGTGGAATTAGCAGGCAGCAGAGCAGCCCAGGGAATTATGGATTGAACAAAGGGGGAGGAGAGGGAAGCGGTAGGAAAGAGAAATACTGCAGGTAATGGCAAAATGGTGACATGTGTATTAATTTGCCCTTCCAAAAAACAAACCCCCAAAACCTCTTTGTATCAGTTAGGACAGGCTGCAATTACTTCTTCCTGCCTCAAATGTGAAAAGGTCTCTTCTCTCTCTAAGGGATGTTCTTTTTGACTTACTGTCTGTGAGGAACTCATACTCACCCTGCAGTTCTCAGGTTCAAACACAAGTCCTCCCGAGCCCCTTCCCCTCTCACCCCACTGGGCAGAATGAACCATTCTCACTTGTGTTGCCTCGTAGCATTTGCTTTTGTTAAACACCCATGCCAGTGAGTATATTTTATAACTTCGTCCATCAGTGACTTGGTTGTAAATAAAAACATTCTCATAGTACCTTTCATCCCAGAGGTTTAGTTCATTACTGACACGTTTGGGCACCTCCTTCCTCTTCTAGGTAGGCTTATCTTTGTATTCCCTGCATGTCACCCAGTGCTCTACACCGGGTAGTTGCTCACTAAAACTCAGGTCTAGAAGGGGGGTGGGAAGGCAGGACACTGCATTACCATCAAGTGGCTCCTGATTTCTTGGAGGTTGAATGACAATGTAATTATTTCCACAGAAAGTTTTAGATGTTTTCTGACATAAGCAATTTCCTCTCAGTCAACTGGTCTGAGTTCCAGGGCACTGAGATCTGATTTAAATTCTCATGATATCAGGAATTATTCCAAATGCCCAGTTCCTATGCTCATTGGTATGCTCATTCCTGTGGACTACCAGAAATGCATCCTGATTTCCCTGCCCCGACAACCACCACCCCCAGCTAGTTCACATCATAAACACAGTCTTCTCTGGAGCCATCTTTAGTGGGTTATAGACAAAAGCCCATACCTTTCACATGTCAGGCGAGGCTCCCCATGTTCTGGCCCCAGCCTTCATCTGCAGCCTTATCTCCCTCCAGAACCCTCTGTCCACCCTAAATCTGATCTCATCAGACTATCCTCAGGATCTGCCATATAAGATTCCTAGCCATCCTAATTTTTAGAGGGAAGTACCTCTCCCTGCTCCCAGTTTCTTGAAAAAGAATGAGGTCTCCCAGCTTCCCCCAGGGGACCTGAACCTACAGCTGTGTGTGCTGGGGTCAGGGGGCTGAAGTCTCTTTGTGGGATACTGACTGATCTGGGGGAGCCATTAAGCCCATTTGGCCAACAGACTTAAAGCCACATCCTAACTTGCTCAACAACAGAAACTGGTATTTTGGGTCCCATCAAGTTCTTTTTTTTTAATTTCTCAAATTGTTCAGAATTTAGATGAGGAAGACAGGTGCTATTTGCTGTGGTCCCTCAGAGACCACCAACTCCATCTTCAAAGTCCAGTTCAAATGTTACTAATTCCTGAGGTACTTCCTAGCTCCCTTGGGTAGCATTAATCATCCATTCCTTTTTAGTCCATCGTTGATTTGTTTTTCTTTTACATATATTTTGGCAATTATTTTATTCTGTCTTGCTTTAATGAAAGGTTCACCCACTAGATTTTAAATTTCTTGGGACAGAAAACCCCCTACCCCCATTCCTCTTAGGCAACATCCTGGTTTCCAAAGTGCTTCACACATAGAAGGGAGTTTAAATACTTGTGAAATAAAACAAAATTAAAATGCACCATATCTGGGGTCTAGACCTTGGGACTAGCACAGCTGAAGGGACAGGAATAAATTGGTGGTTATAAAGGGACTGAGTGCCTTATCTCAATTCTACTGATGTGTCCTGCTGACAGTAGAAATGATAGCCATAAATGGCTTCAAAGTGGCCTCATGCTGGCCTTTCATAGGCCTTAACTAATGGGACCCAGCAGTAGTCAGAGACCTAGAGAAGAAGATGCTGAGTCACCCGGAGGGGTGTTCACATTTTGCTTGTCCTTTTGGATTAGGTCTGGACGAGTCCAGATTCTTAGCGACTCAAAGAGCCAATTTCGGTTCAGCTGTCTTGTACTTTTAAATTGAAGGCTCATTGTTTCTCAGAATTGGACCCAGCTGGAATGACAACGTGTTCTGGCCATGGAGGGAGAAAGACATAAACAAAGGTTTACATTCTTCCCTTTGCTGGGACAACAGCCATGAGAGCTACTACTTCCTCCAGATAAAATGAAGATGGAGCTACATGACTGAAATGACAACCCAATTCTGTTCCCTCTGAGGGATGATTCAGCAGTGAAGGTGCTGTGTGTTAAGAGTGACCTTCATTCACCCCCAAGGTTATTAAAATAACCAACTGCCCTATCATACATGAGACAAAGGAAGTATTCTGATTATTTGGGATCTAGTAATGGTATTTAGTCCAATTTCTGACCAGCAGTTGGGAGAAAGGACAAATTTTTATTTGATTACTTGGGCATCTTTTCTAAAAGACAATGTGTCACATCTAATCAAATCTTTATTGTGACTAAATGCTCAGTGAGAAATACGAATGACAAGGTCACAAGGAACCTTCTTTCCCCTGGTTTCAAGTTTCTGTGTGGACGGAGGTCTATTAGGGTAACACACCTTGCCCCTTGTCCTTCCATTACTCCTCTCCACATAGAAAATTGAGCAACTTGATTGGTGGTGACTGTGTGTCCATGTTTCTCTGGTGGATAGAATAAATCTACTAAAAGTCTTCCATTGAAGAGAATTTGGTGTCTTTCTTCCTTTACCTCCATGGACCAGTGCCAGTCAGTGCTGTTAGCAAAGGTGTCTTTTATAGACACAAATTTCTTCTCTGGTTGGCTGTCTGGAGGCCGAAGTGAGTAGGCAAACCCTTTTGGTTGGCTCTCACACTAAGTCATTATTTCCAATAACTTCACCATTAATAAAAACGATATTTTGATCTCCATCTGCCTGAATCTGGGGTCCAACTCTCAGTCAGTTTCAGTCTTGTCCCATTGAGGGTGAAGTATAATTTATTGGGCTTTTATAATTTATTGGGCTCTAACATCGTGAACTACAATACTGTCCTTTCTCTTCCTGGCCTTCACTTTGTAGCACAGCATCTAACAAACTCAAGCCTCTGGATCAGACCTGTGAATGTGAAATTATCTTTCAAGTGCAAATATGGC
This sequence comes from Mellivora capensis, assembly GCA_004024625.1. Taxonomy (NCBI): domain Eukaryota; kingdom Metazoa; phylum Chordata; class Mammalia; order Carnivora; family Mustelidae; genus Mellivora; species Mellivora capensis. Next base: position 48,402 of record PISX010003081.1, read on the forward strand.
CTTCTCTGAAAGACAATTTTTTTAAAATGTTTTTATAGCTCCTCAAAAGGAAACAACAGTTACAAAATGCTATAAAACAACAACAAAAACAACAACAACAAAAAAAACCCTAGTTGTAAATGGAGCCCAAACAAGGTCGCTTATGAATTTCTGGGTCACTGTAAATAATCGCATGTACTAGAGTCTGCTCAGCCAAATGGCTGAAGGCAGTTTCTTTTTCTCTTAGGGGAAGGAGTGGTTGCTGAACACCTACCGGGTATGGCCAGCAGCAAGGCGGGTTGCACTGGCTTACTCAGTCTGCTCAACAACCCTATGATGGAGATATTATTATCCCCATTTTATAGTTGAATAAACTGAGGCCTACAGCATAAACTGCCTATCTGAACTAGGTTTCAAACCAGGGCCTGTTAGGAAATGCAGAGTTTAGACACTGTACTCTTCTGGGTCTCTCACAGGGGTGACCACATGATTTAGTTCTCAAAGGCCAGGACATGTTTGCAAGGGAAGGGGTCATCCATCATGAATAGTTTTTCTGGGATGGCAGGTCTAAGCCAGAGCTATCTTGTTCGGGACGAACCAGTACATAGGATCACTCTACGTCTCTCATGTCTCAGCATCTCAGACTTGTTTCTGGAAGATTCTAAACATGGATGCCACCCTCCGATATTCAGAAAGGGGCCCAAGTCTGCTTGCTGTTCCTTTGCTATATCGCTTCCAGACTCAATAAGGCCAAGGCTCACTGCTGCCCCTCTCTGATTCCCTGGGATCAGGTTTCCAGCTCCTTCTAAACCATAGCTGTTCCTAGTCACAGATACTTCTTCCTTAGGTTCTCAGAGGGAAGAAGCTCCAGGGAAGGATTAGATCATTAAGCAAAGGAAAACAGCATCTACAATCCAGCAGCACGCATAAATCCTGGAAGGGGAAAAATATCGATTTAAAGTTTTTCTCATTCTAGCATATCCTTGATGGTGCTGAAAACAAATCCCTTCTACTTTTCTCTCATAAATAAATGCCTCATTACATTCTATTACTTAAACACATTGGAGTGCCGGGATGAGGAATCAGCAGACAGTCATGGCCCAGGGGCATCCAATAGTGTTTTGGGTCCTTAATCACTCACTCCTTATCCTACTCTGTCGCGTCTGTGTGAAACAGCCACTTGGTCTGTTCCTACTCTGCCACCGAGAACTGTCTGATCGCAATATAAAGTGCTAATACCACCATCCTAGTAAGGGTGTGACCCTAATGTTCTGGATAAGAAAGTGGCCCTCTAAGGACTGTTCTTAAAACCCTAATGCTAATGTACAAAGAACTAGTTTGTGCATTGAAAATTAGTACCTGGAAAGCTCCAATATACACTGCTAAATAGAAAAAGTCATGGAATAATTGAAAACAATATGTAATCGATATCAACATATAATATTCCAAATTTTGTTTCTTACAGTGGTAATATTCTGGATGCCCATTTCAAGTCCTTAGCTTTTCTGGTCCATATCTGTTTTTCTGGTCCACATCTGCTCTAGCACACGGCTTCTGAGAGTAGGGTGTTCAGAATCACCCAAAGCTTCCAAGGAGGTCTAAAATGTGACTTGAGGATGTGCATTTCTAACAAGTTCCCAAGTTCCTGTTACTGCTGGTCCACAGACTACACTTTGAGAACCACTACCCAGCATGAAGCTTTGAGTAGAAGAGACTTCCACCTCCAAAAAGAAATGAAATCTAAGATGTGTCTCTTGCAGTAACTTAAGATGAGAGCCCATGGAGTAGGACTGAAACACGCATGTTGTGTTTCCAGTAGTCTATTTTAAAGTCCAAACCAGGGTCAGCAAACTTTGCCTGAAAAAGGCCAGATAGTAAGTAATTTCAGCTTTGCAGGCCAGACAGCCTCTCTTTAAGTCCTCAACCCTGCCACTGTAGCATGAAGGCAGCTAGAGGCGGTACATGAAAGAATGAGCATGGATGTGGCCATGTTCCAATAAAGCTTTATTTACAAAGACAGACGGCATGCTGGATTTGCAAAGCCCGCGGGTTCTAGTCTGCCAACCCTTAGGTCTAACCAATGTGATAAAAATGATTCCTATGAGGCAACATCTGTTCGTCTGCCAAGACTGAGCATATCCATGATCGATGAAAAACTAACCAAGCTGGAAAGCTGACCGTGTAAGCCAAGCCGTAAAACCCACTTTAATTGTATGTGATTGACAGAATATGGGCCTTACTGGAAGATATGTGATTTTCTTGCCATTCAGCCCCTAGAACCAACTATTAAAGATGATGGCTTCCTGCTTCATCCTATTTCAGTAGGGGTTTCACTATACTGCTGAGTATTATTTATCTATATTGAATGTATTCTCTATCTCTCTACTTTGTCTGGAACTAATAAATTTCTGTGTAGCAGCATCATTTGTTGAGTTACTAATATTCATATTTTGTTTTCCATTTGTTTCTTTTTCCTTATTTCCAAAAGGGCCCACTGAGCTGTCTTTCCTCAGGGAAAGTTGGCATTGCTGGACTGAGGATGAACTCACCACATGGCTTTTGTTAAGAACCCAAGCTCACTAATGTCCTGAAGAGAAAGAGGAGAAGGCAAGTGTCTCTGATGGGGACAAGTGGGAGCAGATGGGGCAGGAAGTAGGGATTCACAATCTCCCCCAACAGTCAGTTCCCAGGTCTCTTCTGACTTGACCCAGTTGGTCATTCCTTTCTCTTGGAAATATGTTCTTTACTTGACTTCCAGACAGCTCCCTCTCCTTACCCTGATAGCGTCTCCTTCTTCATCTTTGCTGGTCCCTTCTCATCTCCCTGACCTCTGGTAGACAGACTGTCTTAGGAATCAGTTCTTGGTCCTCTGCTGTCCTCTTCTCTCCTCTCCTTGCACACTCCCTGGATGATCCCACCCACCCATCCCAAAGGTTTCATATCCTGGCTACACACGGACAACTTCCATATTTACATCTCCAGACGGGATATCACCACTGAACTTAGTCTTGCACAACCGTGCTCCTGTGGACATCACCACACGGACTGTGAGATGCCTCACATCAGACATGCCCAAAGGTAAGCTTCTGATATATCATGCCTGCCATTGCCATCCCCACTGTCTTCTCCATCCGAATAAATGGCAACATATTCTTCTTGCTGGGCAATCTCCCCGTAACTGGACTCATCTTTTCCCTTTCACAACTTGTAGCTAATTTAATGGTAAATCTAGTCTGCTCTTTCATCTTTGAGTTACAGCCTGAATGATACACTTCTCACCTCCTCAACTGCTGCCACCCCTCGTCTAAGCACCTCCAGCTCCTGCCTGGGTCACTGCCATGGTCTCTTGACTGGTGGTTCTGCTTTCACACCCGCTCCCTGCGTAGCCTACTCAACTCAGTAGGCAAGGCGATGCTGATGAAACATACAAGAACACGTATTCCTTTGCTCAAAACTCTACAAGTTACTATTCCATGCAGAGTGAACACAGAAGTCAAAGTTGTTATCCTCCTCCCTGAATCTGGCCCTTGTTCCTTCCCCAGAGTCCTTTCCTGCTCCTCTCCTCCCTGTTCCATCCACGTGGCCAGCCAGGCCTCCTGATGTTCTCTAATCATGTTGCCCACATTCCCGCCTTAGGGCCTTCTCTTTGCTGTGCTGGAAATGGTCTTCCCCAAGATGTCCCATAACTCGCTCCCTCCCTTCCTAAGGTCTTCATTCACGTGTCTCCTTTCCAGTGAGGCCTCCTCCATCACTCTGTAAGATTGCAGCTCCCTCCCCGCCCTCCCTTTTTTGGCTCCTCTGCCTTACTTCTTTCCCTAACACTTACCACTAGGCAATATATTACATGTTTTACTTATTTATTTCCTGTTTCCTTCCACCCAAAAGCGAGCTCCGGGAGGGTGTGATGAGCATGGACATGTGACCTGAGGGGGACTGCCATGAAATGCACCCTGGGCTCTTCTCAGCATTGGAGCTCCAGAGGCTTCTTTCTGCCTGGCCTGGAAGGGACCACAGAGGCTTGGCTGGTTAAGGTAGCAATGACGACCTTGGCTGAGGGAAAGTAAGAGGCCCCTTCCTGATTTCCCAGGTATGCTATAAGCCCAAGAGAGAGCAGGCAGGAGGGGAGAGAGGGAGAAGACAGGAAAGGAGCGAAGGGTGGTGGGCGGGGGGAGAAGTGGGAGGGGAATAAGGGCAGGGTGGGGAAGGAGAGAGAGACCTAATAAAGACTGAGATAGAATTCACTAAAACCAGATGAGAAGAGGACTTGGAATTGCACTTACTTGAATTAAGGAAAATTTTTATTATGTGACATTTCCTACATACCTAAGTTTATGAAGCATAATTCATACTCACTACAACCGTTCTTATTACTTGAATAATGGAAAGAAATAAGTGGGCAGAGCAAATCTTGCTCGGTGCCCACCATGAAAACCAAATCTAGAGATGGAAATACAAGGGTGAGAACTCTCTCCCTCTCTCCCAACTCCTGATGTGGCACACCACGCTTAATGGTCTTTTTCAGAATCTCCCCCGTGCTTTCCTAATATGCATCTGAGTCGGTCCTCACTTCCTGGGTTCTCCCTCTTGGGTGAAAGCAATGCGGCTAATGAGGAGAGGTTCAGCTCAGATTTGTCTGATGACCAGAAAAGCTGACTCTTGGATCCTCACTCCCCTGGTTGCACAAAGGTGCACCTGTTATGTTTTGTTTTCTCATCCTCCCTCACTCCAGCAGGAATTGCCCACAGAACCCCGTGTGGACACCAAGATGCCAAGACGCCAAGGCTCATTAGCCAAGCAGGGCTGTTGGTTCCTCTGCCTGAGATTCGGGACCTCAGTGTTTCCCCGCAGCGCCGTGGCATGTGGAACTCCACGCAGCTTTTGAAATCTGGCGTCCTTACAGAACGGGGACAGCCTGTTCACTGAGGGGAAGAGCTGCTTGTTTGTTTCAGCTCTGGATGCCAGAAAAGAAAAGGAAAAAAAAAATCAACTGTTTGCCTATTTGGCTGGTATTAGGGGGGGCAGAAAATTTCTATTTTCCTCTTTTTTTGTTCCTTAGGAGTTAATCTCTTTTGCAGAGGGTCTGAGATTAAAAGGTGTGTATTCTCTTACAACTTCTGGCCATTTTATTTCTGACACCTTGAGAGCCCTATTTCTGGTCACTTTTCAAGCCTATCTGAAATGGACTTCACTTTCATGGCCATCAGTTTCAATGGTTTGAAATGATCCAGCTAATATTCAAAGGGAGAGGCAGATTATTTTAAATTCTGGGAAGAGGCTGAAGGGGCCCCATGACAAATTCCCAGGCCTTACAAGCAAATTAAAATCTCAGCTCATTTTTTTTTAAGACCCCGAGAGAATGAGATACCTTAACCTCTCTAAATATATCCCACTGTAAAGTCATTGATTGTGGCAGAAAAGCACTAGGTCAGCGCAAGTTCTGATGTTTATTTCATGTTTGCCTAACTTTTTAAAGTTAGCTACGCATTTCTACTGAATGGTGGATCCTAATCTAGACTGAAAAGCAGCCACGGGCAATTACCACTTTAAATAAGTAGGGGAAAATCAATACTTATTTCTTTTTCTGTGTAAATGGAAATGAAGAAGCCCCACGGTGTTGGCTGCTACAAAAAATTCATACTCTTCAACTCTCTAAGTTCATACGATGGCCACGATTTAACAAGAATCATGAGTCAACAGGAACACAGTCAGACTTCCAGGATACAAGCATTCATGCTCACGACAGTCTGAGGTATTCATGATGGTCTTTGCCGGTACATGTCCCTATTCAGTTTCTCTTCCCTGAGTCTGTCTGCGTGTTACTGCTTTAGTAGGTGTCCTTCTTTTGTAGCTTTCTACATCTCCTCTATTACATCTTTATGTCGGGCTGGAAATCAGAGCTAAAAATAAGGCCAGAAAAACATGGATTGATGTTTACAATACACATTTATTCCGCACCGACCTGCCCATACCAGGTGCTGGGCTAGGGTTGCTGGGTGACAAAGATAAGGAGGACTCAGGCTCTGCTCACAAGGAGCTCACAATCTGCAGGTGACGGAGGGTGGGGCAGGCAGGCAAAGGCACAGAAGCCCTTGGTCGGAAGATATAGGGTCTCTTATATGGACGCTCACACAGTGTGGAAACAGGGATTATGGGATGAATAATGGAGCCTACAAGAATCACAGTGTGTGTGTGTGTGTGTGTGTGTGTGTGTGTGTGTGTCTTATGATAAGATTTCACCAAAGAGAAGATTTTCAAACTGAGGCTTGGAATGTCGGTTTCTGTCAATAACTAGAGTTGGAAGAGGGTGGAATTTCAGCAAATGTCAAAACGGGCGGAAAACACATCTGACGAGGTATGTCCTTGTGTCATTTATGGGAAACTGCAAGTAGCTTGGGATGGGCGCAACAGAAGATCCACAGTGCATGATGGAAGGAGAAACTAGAAACACAACAGATGACAAGAAACAGAAAGACTTTCCTTTAGCAGTGAAACCAGAAGGGGTTGGGTCGCATTAAGAAGGTCTATGTTATCACAAGAGTAACCTATTAGATCCGACCAACTACAGCAGCCTGTGCTGACATTGAGACCAAAATGCCAAATATTTGCAACGCCAATCTTTCTAATCTGAAAAGAGCTCTCAGCGTCCTTCCCTGAACTAAAAGAACCTAGGAGATCTTATGGAATGGCGATAGTTCCCCAGTTGGACTCATCTGTTTACAGGAACTGCCCCAGGCCCTGAACAAGTCATTCTAATGCGTCAAGGAGTGCTTTCCTAAAAGAGAAAAGGCTCCTAGCTTGAACTGGAAAATGAGTCGGAAAAACAAGACCGGCAGCTACCCAGAAATTAGAAACAGGTTTTGCCAATGTTAATTCTACATCCCCAACATCCTTCTTTTGACTCCATTATTGTCTTGACTGACAAAGGGACGTTTTAGTACCATGGCAAACATTTCAGGGACAGCCAATTTGTATCAGGCCATTTCAAAAGATGAAGAGAGGGCAGATGTTTACGCGGCATTGTCTTCATTGCACAACCTGTTCTGTTAGAGGGAAAATTCTTTAAAAGGCAGAGAGAACTTCAAACAACACGTTCAGCTGAGAGTGACTGAAAAATGGCAGGTCATCAGAGTCCAAAGTTAAGTGATTATGAACTTGATACTCATATTCTGGATGGTCTTTTACTAGACTGGTTGAGTCTACAGGTAGTAGAAAGTCCGAATGATTGGGCTGAACAGGTTAGAGCATCCACAGAAGGCAAGGAAATGTCCCTGAAATACATGTAACTCGCCCAGAGGAAGTTTAATAACATCCTTTTCAAGTCATGTGGTTTGAACCCAGGGCTGTCATTCTGGGGGAATATAAATTCATTATTTCTTAATTCCAGGTCTCCCTGGATGAAGTTCTGCTGTGATCCTTAACCCACAGAACTCTTACTGATCTCATGGAACAGTTATGGGCTCAATGATGGAAATTTTCATGTCATGGTTACCCCAGTGCATTTGAAGATGGTGCAATGATCAACAAAGATGCCAGGGATGACAATTGAACGTCCCTTTGCCTTCCCAGCCTCCTTCATATATTCTCAGGCATAGGATGACAAAGGGAAGTCCACGAGTCACATGAAGAAAGACTGTAGCCATGGGTACACGATCAGGAGCTTCTCTGTTTCTCTTCACCCCACCCTCCATGCCATCACCCCACCTTACTTCCTCCTCATTCACTGTTGCTCCTGTGAATTCGTCCGCCATCTTGCCACTAACCACTGTCTTCTGCCCAAAGTTCTGCTGATGATGAATTCCAACTGAACCAATGTTCTACCCATGTGTGACATGGAGTTTATGTTCCGATAGTTGCTGAATGAAATAATAACCCCCAACCCTCCAAGGTAACAAGATTTTAGGGGAGTGTCTTTTTGAGTGAAATAATGCTTCCTTATGTTGGGTGAAAGGAGCAAGGGTTCTGGAATCACATGAGCCTGGTTTGGGTCACTCTGTGCCACTAACTGGATTTAGAACAAGGGCTTAGTTACTCTGAAATGCTGTTTCATTGACTATAAAAAAGGAAGATAATAATCCCTACCTTGAAAAGTTGCTGTGAGTATTAAAAGAGATAGTATGTATGAATGCCTAGCATGGTGCCAGCAACATACCAGGGCTGCAAGAAATGCTTATCTCTCTCCTCCCTGTCTTACGTGGGATTTTAGGATGATAAACAATAAGGAGTAACTAATCTCCAATGTGGCTAAAAGTCTAAGAAAGAGATAAACAACAGTCATAGGGAGAGATAGCGTTAGGAATATCTAAAGGAAACGAATGGTTTTTATGGTTAATTTTCTTGGTTGGGGTTTAAGAAAAGATTCACGTTGTCCATTAATTATACTTACCAATTGGGTCTAATTGGCAACTACCCCAAAATGAATAAAACAAGCGGGAGTCAAGAGAGAAAAACGGCAGGCATCCTGTCAAAAAATAAAATCTTTGAAATTTCTACAACCCAGTGGTTGAATACACATTTTATCACAGAAGACGGACTCACCCAATTTATAAATGTGTGCACACAATGGAAATCTAAGTCACACATTCAGACTTTCACAATGCATCACCAGCCCTCTGCACCGGCTCTACCGCGTCTCATCACTCCACCTGTTGGTTCCTTCAAACCAGCATCCCCTAAGCTGGAGGAAGCATCCCTTGTGATTCTGCTTTAGCCTAGGTGACTGCTCTGGTGGGCAAAGGGTTAAATAAGGATGTTTAGCCTTTGGTAAATCCTCAAGAAATGCTCTAGCCATTGTTATAGTGATTCTAATCATAATTATGAATTTGGCTATGTGTTTTCCAAGACTGAGCAAAAAACAGAGTCCCCTTTCTCCTTTTAAAGACACTTGTCTGGTTTTTTGGAGCCATGTGTCCTGTTTTCAGGTAACTGTCTTACTTTTGACCTAAAAGGAATATTTTTCCCCCTGTTGGCTAATGGACTTAACTTCTATTCCTTTTAAAGAGGAATTGAAACGAATGCTGATATGTCACTCAACATGCATATTATTTACTGAAAAAATTCCCCCATTTGTCACTCTTTTCTTTCTCTTATCGCCAAGAAAATGACTAATTAGATAGATACAGCCATATATATATTATCTATCCATATCATGTATCTACTGCTTCCTTCCTTCCTTCTGTGTATGCGTGTATGTATCTATCTACAGAAAAAGTCACCAAAGCCATTTCATTATAATAGGTTTCCTTACTAATTTGGCTATATTATCCCAAACTGGGAGGTAAGTTGAATTGTAATATCCTGCCTCTGGAGTTGTTAATTGACTGAAGAAGCTGGCTCGGGTTAAGATGAATCAGTATTTCATTTCAAATCTAGGCCTCAGAGGACAATCCCACAAACAGTTGTTTCTGCCCCTCTTTGTTCCTTCCCTAGAAACGATATCTATGGAAGCCCCCAGATCCTCGAGTTATGTCTTCTGGCCCCAGCTTCCTAGGATCAAGCCACACTTCTAGAGCAGCCTCACCTGGGGGTGGTGGCTGGGCAGAAGGTAGCTGGTCCGAGAGACACAGTAGGGTCTTACCTACTTTTATGGAATATTACTTGGTGATTCCTCATTGTCCACAACCTGGCTGAGCTGCTTTTTCGTGAGAATGTATCCAGTGGGCAAAACACAAAGAAGCACAAAATGTAAGGGGTGGTTCCTCTGGATTCTTAAGAGTTTATAAAATAATAAGCCAAGAGTAACTACTGTGTATTTTCCAGAAAGTTACCAATTAGCATGTTCCTGAGAACACAGATTCAACTTGGGAGCATACGTCTCCCCAGGCTGCTCTACCACTGTGTACAACAATTAGACTGCTGGCTAGGCACTATGAGCAAAGCTGCAAACAGACAACAACACAAGCCCTCCTGGAAATTTTGCACAAGCATTTGGTTACGGAACCAAGCACACAACTGGCTGAGCTCTGCTTCCCCGCAGAGTGACCAGCACTGTGGTATTTTCAGTTTGTTTCTTCTTTCCTTCCAGATACCAAACTCTAACTAACAAAAGTTAAAATGACATTTTAGTGAAGATTAACCAGATTTGTTGAAGATTTGTTGCGTGATTGAGAATGGAAATGTCCAGCCATCTGGCATCGGTTGACTGTGACTCCAATTGTCTCGTTATTTCCTTGATTACCCTTCTGGGCATGATGGAAAAAGTGGTCCCAAGGGGGAAAATGGGGACATAAAGGGCCAAGGATTTTGCTTCCAATGAGGCTGATGCCCTAAGGACCCTGCTTTCACTCCTTGCTGGGATGCATGGAGAACCTTTCCTAATCTGAGTTCCCTGGTGTTGCGTTAAATAGAGTAAGAAAAGTACCTCCCAAAGGAACACATTGACTATGCTGAGCAGCAGACTTGAAGTGTGGTGTTTTGAGCTGAGATTTCTACCAGCTAATGCACGGGAGGAAAAGGGGCAGGATATGTGACGGTTTCCAAGGGGGCTTTCCTACCTGGAAAATGAAGGTGATGAACTAAATGAAATATATATATACACACACACATATATAAATATATATATATATATAAAAGTGTATATATATAGTTGTATATATAGTGTATATATATGATAATAGTGTATATATCTGGTTATACAGAACCCATGAACTTGAGCAGCTTTGCACCTGCCCCATCTGTACATCTCTATAAAAGTAATTACATCCCAATTATCATATATTATTCTATGGTTTATCTTTACACCTGCATGGTGAGGAGTATCTAGAAAAAGAAAACAATGAAACATATGTATCTTTTCCTTATGATCTTGTTATTTGTCTTCCCTAAAAAACTAACCACTAGGCTGTTTAAACAAAGTCTCAACAGACCTTGTTTAGATTTGCAGCTAAAATAATGCAATCAGATAGGCTAAACAGGTTAATGAGAGAAGAACAATTTCAGTTCGGCAGAGGCCAGGCTCTCCATTTCTGGATGTCCAAAGCTTTCACCCACATGGCTTGCAAACCATCGCTCACATCCCACCCCTCAAAATCTTACTGAAGATACCTCTGCCGCATAGCCCCTTGAACATTCCACTGAGAAATACTCTTCCTCTGAACTTCTGTAGTAGGTCATGTCCTTAAAGGGCACATAACACTTGCTGCTCACGGTAATGCAGCTCTTCGTGTCCCAAGAGGAAACAGCCCGGTGGTGGCGGCTCGGACACAGGCGGACTTCTTGGCTCTGCCTCTTATGACCAGTCTGACGTCAGGGCGGTCACTTGACCTTAGTTTTCTTTTTGGTCAGTGAGGATAATCAATGATACTCACTTCCTAGGGCTGTTGTAAGGCGTAAATCATGATGTCTTGCAAAGTGTTTAGAATAGCACGCAACTGGACACTAATTATTGTTCACTGATTTGTAAAACCCCAAGTTCTCCAAGTGCACAACTATGCCTTATTTGTCTTGTGAGTCCCGCGGGACTCTGTATGTCACAGGCGCAGGCGCACAAGCCAATACTGGTAGAGCCACAGAAGCACCGTCGAGAGGAAATGTAACAGAGCGATCGCTATTTTTTGTAAATGACAGATATCTGAAGTTCCCATTTTGCTACATTTTGAAGAGCTGAAGAACTTTACGTCCATGTTTTGGCTCCACAGGAAGCATCTTAAAGGGATGGTGGAATAAAGAATATAGAGGGAGCCACTCTTCCACGTGAGCGCCACGATCTTTAACATGAAATAGCTATTGAATGAGCTACTGGGTGACTCAGCTCCATCTCAGGGAGGAGGACCCTGTGAGAGGGGAGCAGGACTTTGGGGTGGACAGGAGCATAATGAAGGGAAAATGAACAATTCCAGCTCTGCTGAACTAGACTCACCGTAGAGATATAAAAGTAGGACATATTCAGGAGCCCCATTATACTAGGATGTCTGGCTCTGGCTAAGGCCTGGGAATAAATTTAGGTTGTTTTGTCATTCACTAAGTCCCAACAGGGAAGATAATTTTGCTTCTGATTTTAGCTACAGTCAAATGTAGGCATCAAATCTGTTACATTGGTCTCATAATTAAAAAACAAATTGTCTATTTGAGAAAGAGCGAGAGAGAGAGAGAGAGAGAGAGAGAGAATGCACAAGCAGGGGGAGGGGCAGAGGAAGAGGGAGAATCAGGCTCCCTGCTGAGCAGAGAGCCCAGTAGGAGGCTAGATGCCAGGACCCCAAGATCATGACCTGAACTGAAGGCAGATGCTTAACAAACATAAGCCACCCAGGCAACCCAGTTGCAAAATTTTTATACACATCCTTTATATATGATTGGACATATTATTTTCTACGATGTGTCCTTAACCAGCCTCTTCTCTTAGGTTTCCTGATTTGACTCTATGCTCTTAGAAGAAGCATGGGATCGCCAGCAGGTTGAGTAAACAAGAGAAAACATGGGGAGCAGAGGTTGGCTCCTTACTCAGAGGTCAAGAATGATATATACACACTTGAGGAAGGAAGGTTCTGAGCTCATACATTACGTGGATAGACAGCCTGCTTCCAAAGGTTGTCTTCCTCCTTCCTTCTCTCCCCCTGTTCTTTCCTTCCTCTCTCCCTCCCTCCCTCCCTCCCTTCCTTCCTTCCCTCAACCTCTCCTTTTCTCCCTCCCTCCTTCCTTGCTTCCTTCCTTCCCTCCCTCCCTCTCCCTATTCCCTTCCTTTCCTTCTTTCCTTCCTTCCACTACAGAAGCTGTATTTGCTCATTGTAAAAACCAACAATGAGAAGTACTTAGAAGGTATATAAGGAACACATCAGTTCTCATCTTACCTCCACCACCTCAGGTTTCTCTCCCTAGATGCTATGACTGATAATTATTCACCTGTGTCCTTTCAGATACTTTATAAGTATGCACATACATTTAAAAAAAATTTATAAACATACATGTAATCACAAACACATGGTTGTACTGTTTCACAACAGGTTTTTTAACTTAGGAAAAAAATGCCCTTGGATATCTTTCCATATGAACCCAAACAGAGTTAGTGCATTATTCATAACTTCAAAGTATTTCACTATACGTTTACAGAAAATTTAATTAGTCACTTACTCATGAATCTTTGGGTCAAAAATACTATAAGAAATACGAATAGAATAAATTTGTAGAAGTAAAAATACATGGCTAACAGGTATGCGCATTTAAAATTTAATAGAGGTAGCCAAATTATCTTCCAAATAAGGTTCCCCACATTGGCACATACAATAATGCCTATTTCTATATACATTTCTTGAGAGTAGATAATTGTAAACTTTGTTTTTTGCCAACAAATAGGTTGACTACATTTCACCGTTGCAATTCTCATTTTTTAAATTTTGAGTGAGGAAATCTTTACGTTCTTCCCTGTGATCCTCCTGTTGATATATTTTGCCCATTTTTATAGAATTTTTCTTTTGGATTTGTGGGTGTCCTTTGTTTATTATGGAAATTAGCCCTCTGTCATGGTTGCAACTATTTGCTTTGCTTTGCCCTTTTTTTTTTTTTTTTTTTTTGGAACTAGTATTTTCTAATAGTGCTTCTAAGCACTGAATTTGTTTTCTACAGCAGCTTGGCTCTTGTGAATGGGTGAGTCACAACAGCTCTGAGCTTGGTAGTACTAAAAGAAGAAGGGAAAAGATACCAGGGTAGGCAGAAATCAAGGAAAGTAACAGTTCCACACATGGAGTATCTGAAGAGGAAAGGTGAGGTTTGTTTTCAAAGCACCTGCCTGTGGCTTCATCCAGTCTGTAAGGCATTAGATCCTCCTACCTCTATTCAGTTAGGAAGCTAGAAGGGAAATTCCAGCTGTCTACAGCTCTACCTCTAGGGTTTTATTGAATAACACAAGCTAAAATCAAAAGAAAAACTAACTACGGTTGGATAAACAAGGACATGCGTATCTTGGTCTCTACAACAAGATGACCCAATTCACTGTTTATTACAAGAAGCTTCATGAATTAATCTTGTTGTAACTGTCAGTGTCACCAAATAGTCTCAATTCTATATTTACTGGCATTCAAAACATTTTAAGAGCCCTTCAGATGTATCTTGCCATATTATTAATTATCACTTAGGGGTTATTAAAACGTAGGAATATCATATTGGATACTTGGCATAAGAAGGCTTTCAGTCCCTGAGAAACCCATATGCTCATCAGGTCTCCTCAAATGTTTCCTCAACAGATTGGATGGCGCAGAGTGGGTTTTCTTATTCCCTAAGACAGCTCCTTTGTCCTTTTCTCTCAACAGGGCTGAAGTCCTATTGGAACCTATGGCTTTGAGGGGCTGACCAATCTCCACCCTCCTCCCTACCACCAAGATGACAGCCAAGTGTCAGTCACATGAGAATTATTTTCCAGGATTTATCTTTGAAACATTTGTATCAAGAGTACAGTGTCACGGAAACATGGAATCTTTCCAATTTATTTTTTAATACTTGATTTAAAATGTTACCAAATGATGTGTGACAAACTTTGTGCCTCCATTAAGGACCCATTATGGGTTATACATGCATTATGCATAGCACAGCGTCTGCAGTTACTCTGAGGCATAGAGGCTCTACCTGAGATAGTTAACTTAAGAAGTTAATGAAACCAGAATGGTCCAAGATAAGCTATATAATTGAGACAATCTTGTCTCCATCCAGCTGCAAGCAGAAATTGCAATTTCCAGATCCAGGGCAAGACTCTGCAACTACCGATCATGGAAAGACTGACAGGTGGAGAGTGAAAGAGCAGGGTAGGAAGCCTGCGCTACAGGAACTGTTTATGGACAAGGCTCCCCAATGAACATATTGGAACCGTAACAGGCATATCTCCTCTGGGAGTGGCAGATAACTTTTATCTTATGTGACAACTCCAGCCATTCCTTAACAACAATCTGGAACGCTAATCTGAAAAGAGATGGCAAAAACTACTGGCTATACCCCGGTATCTATTATTCCCTTCCTTCAGTGTGATGGGATTTTAGCTCGAGATGTATTTGACTAGGATAAAGACTACATTTTCACACTCCCTTTTAGCTAGGTATGAACGTGGGACCAAATAGTGCCACATGGGATGGAAGCCAAAATGGTTTGTATGACTTCCTCATGGTGACTTTAAAGGGAAAGGGGGAAAGGGTGTGATTGATGTTCCCTTGCTCCTTTTTCCCGATTCTTTCTGGCTTGAAAGTAGAAGAGATGGGGAGCGCCCATGGACCATGAAGACAGACTGGAGGAGCAAAAGAAAAGGAATCTGAGTTCTCAACTCCATGAGGCCACTACATTAAATCTGGACTCCTGTTCAGAATAACATGAAAATAAGGGAAAAATCCTGTCTCTTTTAGGCATCCAGTGTTTTGAGTCCTTGTTATGGCAGCAGAACCCATGTCTTAATGAATGCAAAATGGTTCTGAGCTGAATCAAGGCTCAGTGGGAAAAAGTCATGCTAGGTTTGCAACGCCAGCTGTGGGCAAGGGACCCGATGGTCTACCAACTCTAACCTCTTACTGTATGGATAACTAACCTACTCCAAAATGGAAAACTCTCAAAAAACCCCCAAAAAACAAAAAAACAACCCTTTATGTCACTCGTACATTACAGCTTTCCTTGGCCATATGCCCGTCTCCCTCTCTGTGCTACTGTTAACCACTTCAGGCTTGACCTCTCTGTATTTGGCACAAATACAAAGAAATGAGACTGACTTAACAATTATAATAAGAATAGAATAAGTAATATGTGTTGTATTTAGGATATACTATTTATTTATATATAAATGACTACAATCCTTTTAAAATAGCCCCCTGGAAAACTACATGCTTCTTCAATGATGCTGCCATTGCTAAAATATTTTTGGAATTGTTTTAAAGTTGTAAATCCACCTATTTCTTATAATAAAGGACTGAACCAAATCACTTAAATTTCTTTCATGTCCAACCGGCAACTCTTTATTAAGCATTTGCTATAACATCATTAGTTTGGGTGTCCGAGAGGTTGGTAATCAATTGAGGAAGTCAATAGTACTCTTTGGACAATCTACGTTAAATGTCCTGGGTAAGGTGGCTTCATAATTTAACAATAAAAAAATAACAAATATAAGGAGTCTATAGTCTAGGGAAGTGAGAAATATATACCAGGAATGAAATGTGAATTTTTAAAAAGCTCTGCTTCATGGAGTTTTATATTATGGATTTATTCATTCACTCAAGATTTATATTACTGCCCTGCTCCCTTACTTCCCCCCAGATTCTTGGTAATTTATAGATTAAAAATTAGAGTTCTCTTTGTATTCAATTTTAAAACTTTTTATTCTACTAGAACCTTGATTTATTACGCATTCCCTGTTGCAATGCATTCTACTGAGTAGGCTTTCCAGGAGCCTCTGGGTAAAGCAGCTCCATCTCTGTCTGCCCCCACACCAGGTAATAACCATGGGCTGTGGGGTTTCTCTGAATCTCAGGGACTCTGACAGGAGAGCTCCTGGCATGAAGCACATTTCTGGAGTCACTGAGCCTGAAACGTAGAGCCATGGTACTCAGAGTGGGTGCCACTCAGTTGGAAAAACTGATATGACTTACTTCGTGAGTCTTGGTTCTGCCAGTTAAGCAAGTCAGTGTGTCTCTTCAAATGAATAACAGCTTCCTAATAGCCATTAGGGCAGAAAGGTCAACTCAAGTCCATTTATAGTTTTCAAGTATGCCCAGAGCTCAGGCTTAGACAATGACTTTGTTCCTCACCCCAGAGAGAAGGGATTCAGGCCAATGAAGTCAGACAGAAGGAAGAACTTCCCAATGGCAGGGAGTTAGGATCGGAAGGGCATGCCAGGGTGGACATCCAGCTGTTGGTTTCGGAAACCATTGTCCTCACCGGTTGTTAAAGATTTTAAACCTCATTGCTAGCTCGCTATTGATGCCTTGTCTGTGTGTCTTTAGACTAGAATAGAGTATCGTGGTGTGCTCTTGACACGTCAGGTGTGGGCTATTAGAAAGATTTGGAAAACAACAAAAATAACAAAAACAACCAAACAAACAAAAAGAAAACTCATGGAAACACATTTGGAGTAGTGTTTCCTGAGGGATGTGATTGGCCTTTGGGGCACGCAGGTCTTCATGTGAAACTGTTCTGCCCAAGGCAGAATATTAAAATCCCTGCCTCTTCTCTCATGTCATTCGGGAGCACCAGAAATCGTGTCAACCCTGAGGCCCCCTGATATTTTTAAAATGCCTCCCAGGGGAGGCCAGGTCACCCTACTTGTAAGCCACGACAGCCATGTTTAAGAATTATCACCCAAATGGTGGTAAAGGAAGTAGGATATCAATGATGCAGTCATGAGTACTTATTTCTGATTATGGAAATTTCGTGGGAACAAACTGCTTTAAATTGATGTGTGTCATGTCATAGAGATGAGCTTTTTAAAATAAAATCCTTTGGAGCCAATAGGACTTTACCAGTATTGACTCAATCTGGGCATTAGAAGGTTCTGTGGCTCATGGAGCCTCTAACTCGGCAGAAAGGGGATATATTTGCTTCGACAATAAGGCATAATTTATTAGGGATGACATCCTGTACTGTTGGAAGACATTCTTCTTCTTATTATTTTTGTTAGTTTGGGTGAATAAGCAGACAATCATATATAAATAGGTGTGTTGGCTTAGGGACTGCATAATGAAACATATTTTTCCTACAGAATTCTAAATAGCAATATCTTCAAATACCGAACGTGATTACGCTTTATTAATTCTGCCATCGTTTCTGCCACTTGTTTGCTCAGAAATACCAAGCCCACTTTCAGCTACTGCTTTAGAGCAAGCACTCTTGGTGTCCTCATCAGACGAGGCTATGCTCAAATGTCAGTCAGTGCTCTGGGGCAGAGAAAATGCAGAGAATCAAATTCCCTCTCAAGCAAACCCCGACGTAGCAAAAGTATTGGCTATGGAAACCTAAACCTACCCAGGCACCCCCATTAATTAATATCACAAAGTAAACATATTTATGATGACTGTCACGGGGACATAATCCCTTAGACTGGATTTAGTCTGACATAGATTTCACTTTAGAGCATGAACATGACAAAGTCGGAAATTTCTAGCCTCATAATGAAATTTCCTACAGCCTAAGTTGAAGTTCACAATATAATTAGATACGCAATCTCAATAAAATTTTGCATTTGGGCAAACCTAAAACAAAATTCAAATAACAGAGGAGTAACATTTTAATCAAATAGAGCCCAACGATAACTAGATTTCTGTCGTCTTCCTTCAATTCCCTTTTTGAATAAAATGATAACTTACGAGAAGAAAATTTAAAGTGTAAGATATATTCTGGGCTGATTCACATTTAGCCCGAAATCTGACACCGCTACTAAATACAGTAGTCAACGGCCCTAATTGACAGTCACCATGACTGCTCTAAGACACTGGATGGCTTCAATCTCTAAAGAAAGGTTACATCACGCTCTGTTTATTCGGGCAGAAGGAACAACTACATTGTAGAATACCCTTTCTACAATATAGAAAAAGACAAAAGGGTTTTCTGGTTATTGCTGCAATGGTTAAGATTTTAAATCAATTACTCTGCAACAAATCATGTTAACAGAGGCTTGATGATATGTTCCAGAACATAATTTTGAGCCCTCATTTTTTTCTCTTTGGATCTTTCCATTAACTATAGACATATATGGTTCCTTAACAAGGAGAGTCAGGTCTGATTTGTGTTTAAAAAACAAAACAAAACAAAAGAAGAGAAGAGAAGAGAAAAACTATATATACACACATACGCACACATTGTGATGAATTCTCTTGACTCTTGTAGGTTTCAAATGAGAGGGTCTGGTCTCAGGTTGGAACCCATGGCATCCAGGCTATATCAACACAGGACATGGTTCCCTGGCAGTGGGGGACCACTGTACCACCAAGAAGGCCGGAAGGGAACCAGTGTTTCTGGACAGCCACATGCTCGAATCCTTTCATATGCTGACTCCTATGTCAAGTCCTTTAACCAGGGTTCACAGATCCAGAAGCAGAGTCTAAGAGAAATGGTTTGATACTGGAATATTTATGGATGAAATGAAATGCTGTCTGGATTTCCTTCAAAATTATCCAGAGGAGGATGTAGGTAGGTATGTATAGGGAAATTCTAAGCTTGGCCATGGGCTGGTAAATGTAGAGGTTGGGTGACAGTCATGGTGGGTTCTTATAATCCTCTCCAACTTTTTTGTATGTGAAATGTTTTAACAATAAAAATGGATGTATAAGGTATGCTTAGGGTTTCAAAGTCCCATGAGGCTGCTTATATGCTACTTTCTAGAGCAGCCCCTTAGTAGCCTTTCAGCTAATACATATTTCCTGAGCAGCTACTGTGTTCCCAGCAATGTATTAAGTTGCCTCAATTTACGTGAATATGTGAATAGCGATAAAATATTTTAATATGAGGAAATTTTTTATTATCTACCTTTTTAAAATTTAAATAGTTCAAACTTAGTATATGGTGCTTGGCCATATTAACGAACGGTGTGGGTCACCTTTGATAATCCCCTTAATCACTCCCTTGCACCGCAGTCTGACCTTTGAGATGAATGACTTCATGTTCTTATGAATGTCAGCCACACTGCTGCTTTCGTCCACAGACACGGACGACACTTCTGGGATATGGGTATAGAGGATTACAGAGTCAAACAGCCTCACTTCTTGCCTCTCTCTCCCTCTTACTTGCCAGGCAAAATCCCAGCAGGTGCTTAACCCAATTCTATGTCTGTTCTATTGCTTGAGCTGAACACGGCTGCAAAGAAAACACACAACCCTAGCGATCCATGGCTCTCAACCAAATTTACAACCAAAATTTACAACCAAAATACCCGGTGGGGCCAGGATGCTGTGGGGTAAAGCTATATTTCCCTGGTCCCGACATTCTCCCTGTCTCTACATTAACTGTAGTGCCTTGCGCTCCCTAATCTCCTCTCCTTCCTCTCCTTCCACACTGATGTTTGCTGATGACCTCCTGTATTCTTTTTTTTATAAAGAAACTACCTACAGAGAAGCACCTGACCATCCCAGCAGAAAATGATCCGTCCTACCTATGTCCATGCCCATATGCTCTGTCTTCCCTCCTGCTATGCAGGAAGAAGGTGGCCATGTTCGAAGGCCAAGCTCTTTATTTGTGCACTGAATCTCACCACCTTTGTCCCAATTCCCCTAGAGATTTCCCCCGCCTTTTTTTCCCTGCAAAAGCTTACTTGTTTGGAGCTCTCTCTAGCTCCCCCTGCCCCTTTTTAAGAATATACCAGTGTTGCTAAGAATGGCCTCACAGCTTTTACTTGATGTGTCTACTCCTTACCATGAATGCCCAATTCATTAGCAAGTCCTCCTGAGTTTTACCTGCATGATATTTCTTAGGATATATGACTCATATGAGGCATCAAGAATAGGCAGATTCACAAAGATATAAAGTAGAATAGTGGCTACCAGAGGCTGAAGGGAGGGAGGAAAGGGGAGTTAGTGTTTAATGGGTACAGAATTTCAGTGTGGAATGATGAAAATGTTCTGGGGATGGACAGTGGTGACGGTCACACAACAATGTGTATGTACTTAATGTCACTGAATTGTATACTTAAAATCAGTGCAAATGGTAAATTTTATCTTATATATATTTTATATTTTTTAAAAAGCCCAGTTAAGAAGATATCTATGCATATATTTGAATCCGACCACATTTTACTTCCCCTCTTGCTGCCGTTCTATTTCAAAGCACGCTCATTCCCACCTGCATTATTCCTCCCAAAACATCTCCCTGCTGGACAGCTTGCTCCCACCTCAGTCTGGTCTCTGCACACAGCAGCAGAGTGAGGTTCTAAACCGGAAAGGAGAACCTGTAATGTGCCAGATCACAGTTCTGTTAGAATAAAACCCAGCTCTCTACAAATGCCTTGCTTTTTCTCGAACACCCAGGGCTTTCATCCCTACTTTCGTTGCCTTCCAGAATGTTCTCCCCACAGTGGGCTCCCTGACTTCATTCAGGTCTCTGCTTCCACGTCACCTCCTCACAGAGGCCCTTCCTGACTACCTCACTCCGGCCTCTCAACGCACAGGCCCGCGCGCGTGCAAATCCGCCCACGCAGGTCTGGTCCTATACCTTCCTCTGCTCTCTTTTTCTTAACGGTTCTTTATTACCAGACATCATGGATTTATTTGTTTCCTTATTTAACCTATTACTCAATCCCTCTGCAGTTAAACTCAATGAACTGTCGACAGCTGCTTTCCCAGACCTCAGCCATGACTGGTCTGTAATGGGAATTCAAGAACAGGAGTTCAAGAACTAAAAGGCTGTGCACATGAAATCTGAAGTTTAGCAAGTGGCCAGTGGAAAAGTGTTCCAAAGCAGGTCACTGTTCATGTCCAAAAGGGCTCTCCTTTAAAAACAAAGACCTTCAGGAACCAGTGACAATACTTGAGAAGGGACTGCTGATACCAGGAATGAGGGCGGGGGCGGGGAAGAGAGGAGTATAATGGAGGCCAGGGTGCAGAGACAAATGGAAGAGACTGGTGTTTGTGACACATTATCATTGATGATTGTCATTCTGATGAGAAAGGGTTGAAAGTTCTCCCGAGCAAGACTCACTTAATATTTAAGGAAAACATCCTTCAGAAGATTATGTCACTTAAGTCAGAAACAGACTTGTTGAAAGGCTACTGTGGTAGGCAGGTCACCCCCAAGTGATGAGGAGGAAAGTCACTTTAATGAGAAACACGCTGAGGGCATTCAGCATGGGACTTTCAGGGACAAATTGGAGACAGTCCCAGGCACCTGGGACAAGGTGATGACCCTCTCAGATTCAGCTTAGGGACAGAACTGGTGTAAAAGCTAACTCCCGGCGTCTCTCACTACAGTTTGTGGGCAAACTGTGACCCTGAGCCTTTCTACCTCCTGTGACCTCAGAGATCTCCTCTGGGTGTCTTTAACCTCCACCTCCCATTTAATTATTTTTACTCAATGGGAACCTATGGGTTTCTGCAAATCCTCAAGTAAGTATCTCAAAGCAGGGAGGAAAGTTATGTTTATAAATTACGATACATCCAATGACCATGTGGCTCCCCTGCCCCCAACCTTCATTCCAGCTCCCATCACCTAGCCCACTCAGGGGGCTCACCCCTTACCTCAGACCTAATCCTGCTTGTGGACTTGGAGCAGTTTGAGAGTCTCTGGCCTACTTCTCTGACCTGGTGCCTCAGCTTTGCACCTGGTGCATGCTTCTCCCCTACTTTTTACCCTAGACCCTTGACTGGGTCCCCACTTGTCATGTTTCTGTGTGCTTGCGACCTGCCTTGGTAAGCTAGCGAGGGTCCATGGGCTCTCTGAATGGCGTGAGGCATGCGCAGGGGGTCCCAGCTCTTCCAGCATCCTTGACATCCTGACCCGCCTTGGCTTGCTCTTTGACACCATGCTGCTGGGCTCTGTGCCTCATTGCGGCAAGGTCACTGTAAGGGAGCCTCTCCGGGCCCCCCCTTAGGCCATTAACACAGAGAGCACCTCTGGGAGCTTTACGAGAAAAGTACCCCCCCCCAGAAGATAAATTACAACAAGATGTTCCCTCTAAGGGATGCCTGGGTGGCTCAGTTGGTTAAGCGGCTGCCTTCGGCTCAGGTCATGATCCCAGCGTCCTGGGATCGAGTCCCACATCGGGCTCCTTGCTGGGCAGGGAGCCTGCTTCTCCCTCTGCCTCTGCCTCTGCCTGCCACTCTGTCTGCCTGTGCGTGCTTGCTCTCTCTCTCCCTCTCGCTCTCTGACAAATAAATAAATTAAAAAAAAAAAAAAAAAGATGTTCCCTCTAAGATGACCAGTTAGGAAAAAAGCACCCTTTCCTCGGGCAGCCTGCAAGGCATGGAGCTTGGCAGACAGAACCTTGGCAGGTTCGCGCCTGCCCCCCAGCACCCCCGAGCTGGGTGTATAACTTACACCACCACGTTCCTAGTTCTTCTCTTCACCACTGACTAACCGGCCCAGCTGCCACCGGAGCCCGGCCCCATGACAGGCTTCCTGGTCTGGACAGGTTTTGCCTCTTTGGAACCCTGAATCTGACCCTGAATTTGCTCTTTGTCTATCCGGCTCCCATCCTGCATCTTTCAGGTCACTCCCGTTGAGGTTCTCATTCTTAACCTGATGCTGTATAAAAAATCTAAGTAGATATCACTCTTAACATTGGCCTTTTCTATCCACTACTATAATACAATTCAATTTTAGTATTACAAAACCCACTACCCAATGGTGAGAGTGCTTTGTTACACTTGATCTCTGCCGATTTCTGGATCGATTTTCTAGTCTCTTCTATTTTTTTTTTCCCCCAAAAGACGTCTAGCTTGGGATAATCCTGTTTTCTCTTTCCAAAGACAGCTGGGGATTCTAGGATAGAAGACAGTTTCCTAATACAAGTTGGACTTCAGGCCTAGGCCAACATGTACTATTCTAGACACCCCTGTGGAAAAGACAAAACAGGAGTAGCTCCTAAGAGTTGGGACGGCAACAAGTGTCAGAGAGAGAAGGTGTGATCTGACAGGGTGAACATTCCAGGTCTGGAAGGAAGGTGGTTCTGGCAAGGAAAACCCACCCCAGACAGATAACAGAGAAAAGACCAGGGAGCAACCATTCGGACAAGCTGAATTACAGCACACTGAGCATCTGGAAACTTGTCCGGCCAAAGAGAATTGTTTGTTACTTAGAACTGCAAGCTTTGAAAGTTGGATCAATTAGATCCAAGTTGCCCTGATGAGACAAACAATTACCCCTAAAGTCTGAGCTTGCCACGAATCCTCCTCAATGTTTGCTTTGTGGAAACAAATTAAAATATTGTGAGGAATGCTGGTAGATGACTTTCCTACCTCTGCTACGTTTACATGCAAGCCAGTTAGTGATTTGGGAGCACCGCTGTTTTCACAGTATTACCTTTTCACAGTTAACTGTGGGCACAATAAACACAGCACAGAATGCACGAGTACTTAAGAGGTAATTCCAGTAAACCCACCACAGATACGGATTATGTAGTATGCATAAACATGCACATAGATCTAAATACATACATACTTAAAGATAATGAATCAATACACAGAATTAAGACACAATTAAAGTTTATGAAAATGGGACACAGAGTACTTTTGTTTGGAGAATGCCAGTTGTCTTGAAATTCCTAAGCATAGGCAGATCTATACTATGATATATATCTATATATATCGATATGTGTATCTATATACATATATATCTATATATATCATATATCTATATACACACTAAGATATATATCTCATATATATATGATATATATATGTAATTTCTGGCCAACAACAACAAAAAAAACCCAAATAGACATAATTTCTCTAGGGTGCCTTTCCTCCTAGAGTACTGTGTAAAGGATGTTGGAAAAGTCCAGAAAGAAAAGTATATCTGCATGCATATACCCCAGATGGGGTTGAGTTTCTCATGTCTGACAAATGAGTGCTAATCCACTAATCATGTAATCCCTTGTCTATCATGTCCAGTCCTCTGCTCCCGGATGACTTCCTCGGGTTCTAACCACTGGCCCCGCAGACACATAATGGTCCCTGTTTGACACTTGCTCGAGTTCTTATAATATTGCCACATGGTATCCTTGTAGTTACTTTCCATGGGCTTCCTCTGAGGCCTAGCAGTGGGAAGAGCAGCCTACTTACTTGTGTTTATCTTCTGAAGAGAAATGTGCTTTTCCAGTTGTCTCCTCAGCTTGACCTCAGCTCCGTATTTCCCAGTGGTCCCATTGTCGGCCAGGATGAAGTGGGAATGCATGCTGTTGAGAACAGTGAGCTTGCTCATGGGATTGGACATGGTCTGATATGGCCGGACGACCTACAGGATTTCAGAAGGAAGAGGTGGAAGTCAGAGAAAGAAAGAGCAAAATATGAAAAGGAGAACCAGCCAAAGAGGAAACAGAGAAGGATAAATCAGTGCTTTGGTACAGTGAAAACAGTTTATATCCTCTTCCTAATAGCACTGTGGGTAGCAAGTTTTATGGTCAAAGTTCCCCAGTCACGGCAAGATTATACATAAGGAATAACATGTTTATATTCTCAGTTTGATACAGAAGCTAGAGTTTGTGCTCTCATCATACTCAAAAACTGACAGGTGAAGGAATGTGTCATTGTGAGGTCGATCTTTCATTTGCTGATGAACCACAAGTAATTTTAACGTTTCCTCGTTTTGTTTTTTCTTTCTCTTCTCCACGATGTCCATACTCCAATGGGCACAGCAAAGCCATCATGGTTCTGGAGTAGGGTTGGGTTGGGGGTGGGGGCCGGGCAGATCTTTTCAGTCAAGCCCATTCAGTCATCTAAAGGTCTGTTCATTCAAAAACTCAACCTTGTTCTTATTAGACACCTTATTTAAGTGGAAATACTGAATGTCAAATACGTGTCTCGTGAAATGAGCGTGAATCAAAATACTCATCTCTGTCTTTGTTTGTTGTTGTGTTATTTTCATTTCATGGTGAATTATACTACCCCAAACAGAGTAAGTCTTTCAGTTTTTTATATCAAAAAAAAAAGCAAAATCTATTGTGAGTTTGAGTTGCTAGTTCTAGTTGCCTTATAGACATTATCTATATTCCTTGCAACAATCCTGCAACATGGGTGCTCTCATGTTTATCTCGTAGATGGAGAAATGGTACTGGAGGTAAAAAGGGTTTTTCAAGAGTTTCTTATGCACAAACCAGAACTGACACCCAGGTCTGATTCCAAAATCTGTGCTTCTTCCCCTGCTCACACTGCTTAGACATGATGGAAACAAGATGATGTTTTGGAAATCTACTCCTAAAATATTTTAGGTAGAGACTCCACTCAAGACCATGAAAAGGAAAGCTCAACAAGCTCATTGTTACAAGGCCTGGTATGGTTATCCTTATACTGAATCATCAGAATTGACAGGACAGAAATACATGCTACTGGGTTTTTATTTCCATGCCTTTGTGCGATGTGTACATTCATTATGGAGTTGAGACAATCTCATTCATTTTCAGTATGTAATAACTCACCCACGAAAAGCTATAGTAAGATTGAATAGTTTGCTAATGAAATTACAAAGTGATTTAGTAAAGGCAGTCTTTAATAGTAGAGATCTCATAAAAGTCATTTTTTTTTTAGATCTTGATTCTGCTTTCAAAATCCATTTCTATGTGCCTGGCACACAGAATCTACTCAATACACAGTGAATGAATGAACAGGAAAACTTGAGACAGGCATGTTTTTGTTTAAAATTAAAAAAAAAAAAAAAGGACCCTCTCTTTTCTGAACTGCTTGGGAGTTGATCTAATCTAAATTTAAAATGTGTAATTTTGAGCTTTTGAAATAGCCTTCATTCCTTTTCATGTATGTCTTATTTGTTAATGTAGCATTAATACAACATTAATTCATAGCCTCATTTTAGTTGACTCTTAATGATAAAGGAAGCTCGTAACTTTCCGATTATTGTTTCCAGTAACGGATTGGATTTTTTCCAGTAATGGAGCAGTATTCAATTACTGCTTAGTCTAGATGAGTGCACGAGAGTCCTCCAAAATACAGAGACAGTGGTTTGCTAACTCCATCCTGAGTTCTTAATCACTGGAAGAGTGGGTCGCCTGTGGCTGAAATTCCCATTTTGTTGTTACTTATTTTTGATTATAAAACATTCATTCTATAGCAAAGTGCAAGTTAATAAATATTAATGCCTTGTTGAAAGAAAAGAGGCTTAGCAGAAGGACTTTCTCCTATCCTTTAAGAGCCTCTGCATTATGCTTTTGGACAAAAGAAAATGATTTAGTTATTCTTCACTATTTTCTGAGCAGGTCCCCAAGTCTCCATGCCACGGAGGAGGAAGACCCAAATTATTTCTTTGAGAGGCAGGGGACAGTGGATTTTCTAGAGGTTAAACCGTGTGTGATAGTGAATCCCAGACACTTGTTCTAGCTGAGAAATGAGAACACACTTTCTAATTCCTGGGAACAGTGTTAAAGACCATCAGTGAACACGAAATTTTCAAATGAAGAAGGTTGTGAAAATAATTCTGGGCCAACTGACATACTTACCACAATCTGAGAATAACAGACTGCATTAAATCATCTAACTACATTCTCTATGTTTCCTCGCCCACAGGATTCTATGCCACAGTGGGGCATCAGTCTTCTGAGTTTGGACCTTCTTTTCTTGTGAAACATGGTGTACCAGCTCTTTGGAAATACTGTTCCTTTGAATCGGTCATGGCAAGAGGGTCAAGTTTACAGTAGTACTCATGAATTTTAATTTCTTCATCTTACTGCTCCCCATTTTGTTTGATCTCATATAAAGGTAAGTTAAAGGTGGTCATATTTTGGCAGAGATTTTGTCTGCTGTGTAATAGGGGATATACAACCGAAAAGTAGGTAAAATGCCCTGATTTATTTTGCTGTCATCATTGGAGGAAGATCTGCCATATCCTTGAGAATTCTGGTCATACAAGCCATGGAAATCTGTCTGAATCCCATGAGTTCTGCCAGCTGCTGTATAAATCTGAGGCTCATATTTTTCATCTGTAAAAGGGAAGTGAGAACACCACTTAACTCCGAGGGTTAGAGGAGATTATAGGTGCAAAGTACCGGGCACTTTGCCTGGTTCCTAGCAGGCAATCTATAAATGGGAATTCCTTCTCGAGCTTGGCTTTATTCTACCAACTACAAACTGATTTTCCCACTGCAAGCCAGTGACCAAAATGATATGACAACAGACAAATCACAGGCTTTTGTTTTCCGCAAGAGATCCGAATCAATCTTTTTAAGTAAAGAAAAAAAAATTAGCAATCGGTTGGCAAAACACACCACGTGGTTTTACTCTGTCACCTCCTCTCAGGCCATTTAAGAAGGCGAGGCTCTGGAATTATTGGTGGATTAACTACAAAGTTGGAAAGAACTCCCCAAGTGCTTCAAGAGGAATGCATGTTGGTCTACTTGCCTACAAAATCCACTTAATATTCTTCATAACAAACATACCAGCAGTCTATTCTTGTTTGAGTTACAATTTGCATATCTACAAAAGACTTGCTGATCTTCCTGTTGTTTCTCAAATCGGAAAAAAAAAAAAAGTCATGCCTTTGTGTCACATGAATACAAATGAATTCTTCCCTCTGACAAATTTTGGAGGTAATGCATCTACTTGCATTATTAAGAGCTCATAAAAAAGGGCTTTTTTGGAAGTGTGTGTGTGTGTGTGCGTGCGCGCACACATGAGCCCACAGCAAGAACAAGTGTGACATGTTCTGGACTTGTAGACGTGTTAGATGGCTCTAACACATCTCTCAGCCACTGTTTTTTGAGAGCATCAAACCCTAAAGCCTGTACATAATAGATGACTCCCCTAAGAATAAAGGATGATCCAGCTTATGTACTATCTTTGAGGGAATTAAGAAGAGAATCACTCACATAATTTTATGTGTTCATATTTCAGATGTGGAATTTGGGTTGATGAAGGCCGAATGGCATCTGAAAGGCCTTCATTATTGGTAAATACAGAATTATATATACCTAGATGAGAAATCTGCTTAGAAGTGGATTTTAGATACTGTGTACTCTTTGGGTATCAAGGGCCAGTAGACTTCTAAGTAATGACATTTTTGCCCCTTTCTTGTCCCTCAAGTCGAGATGGAGGAATTATGCACTCTCTAATACATCTACACCACTTTGTACTGGCTGACTGGTAAAATCCTGTTTCCATGGCCTCTGTATATCTTGACTCTGAAACAAAGAGACAATGAAGTTGAAATTAATGTTTAAGAAACTAATGAAGGTGGGGGCACCTGGATGGATCTGTCAAGTAAGCTCAAGTAAGCAGTTGACTCTTGGTTTTGGCTCAGGTCATGATCTCAGGGGTTGGGGGGCTCAAGCCCCAAGTCGGGCTCTGCAATCAGTAGGGAGTCTGCTTCTCTCCCTCTCCCTCTGTCCCACCCCCCACTCTCTCTCTAAAATAAATAAATAAAAATCTTTTAAAAAAGAGAGAGATTAATGAAGGTGAAGGCTCTTGATGTAATGTAGTTGTAAGGTCATTATTGCCAGGAGGGGACCGATCTAGAGACACCACGGAAAATCTGAACATTTTTTATGTGCTGGTGTCAGTTTGCTACATTTCTTACCCATGGGGGGACTTAAGTGGATTGTTTGGGAGCTGATCTAAGACACTTGCTTGAGTTTTCCTAGCTATTTTCACACATGTTCTGGTCTCATGCAGGAGTACTTAGTGGGCAGTCAGGAGATTGGGGGGTGGGCATTCTAGTTCCTCCAGCTACTCATTTGTGACTTTGGGCAAGTCTTTCAACCCATTCCTTCCTTCCTCTATTCACACATTGAGAACGCCTTGAGGAAATGTTCGTGGTAAGCACTGTGCTGGCTTGAGGAGACATATAACTTTGCACCTAGGTAATGTCTTTCACTGAATGTTCAAATTACATGTATTGAAAGAAACTTGTTTGGAAGGTGGTTTCTCAACTATAAAGTAGAGGACTTGACTGTAGTTTCTAAGGGCTTTCTGCCTCTAAGATTGAGTGTTGAAAAGTACATTTGCGGGGCACCTGGGTGGCTCAGTGGGTCAAGCCTCTGCCTTCAGCTCAGGTCATGATCGCAGGGTCCAGAGGTCGAGCCCCACATCGTGCTCTCTGCTTGGCGGGAGCCTGCTTCCCACTCTCTTTCTGTCTGCCTCTCTGCCTACTTGTGATCTCTCTCTGTCAAATAAGTAAATAAAATCTTTAAAAAAAGAAAAGTACATTTGCTTCTTCCAAGGTAGCACTGAAAAAGGACACAAAGGTGGTTTGCTCCTGTCCTGGGGTCTCCTTCCCCTTTCTAGTGCTTTCCACAATGCGAGGGCAGTTGGCTCATCTGAAACTCCTTTCCTGAACAGAATTGAATTGAGCTCAACTGGATTCTTGAGTCATCCATCGCAGGCCTTTGGCAATCCCTGAACTTATGACCTGGTGAGGTATGCATCAACATGCCATGGCAAGGAACAGGCAGGCGGAACACCGAAGCATTTGTTCCCTCATAACAGCACTATGATTTTAATTTAAGCATGAAGAAAATGAGGATTTACTGATCACTTATTCTATGCCAGGCACTGTGATGAAACTTTCCCATGGATTAATCCATTCTGTGCTTAGCACTTAGGCAAAACTATAGATGCTCAAAGAAGTGAAGTCTTTTGGGCAAACATGTCCCACAAACACTCTTTCCTCTAAACCTACACAGCATGTAGATCTTAAATCCCTGCACAGGCCATTGGGAGCCATTTAGAGGGTAGATGGAGGAGACAGGCTGATTTTAAATTTATAAAGGATGTCATGGTTGGTTTTGCTGCTGGACATTTTTGCCAGTGGCTCAGCTGAGAACTGAAATCCTTATAACAGCCGATCAGATTATTTCTAGATGAGTCATCTAGAACTGTAGAGCATGCAGAGGTCAGGAGAGGCGGCAGTGGGCGGCAAGATGGGGTCTGTGCTTTGCAGAAAGAGACACAAAAGGGACGGGTAAGGTTCTCGTAGGATCAGGCCTGTGTTTCTGGGAGAGAGGAGGGGATATTGCCGAGACGTGGGCAGTACTCTCTGTCTGAGAACGAGGAACACGGGGCCTGAGAGGAGGAGATGAAAACCAAATAGAGAAAGACACCATGTGTCTTCATAAGCCTAGCAAGGCCTGTGCTAGCAGGGATACTGGGCTGGTTAGTACCCATTCAGCCAGCTCGGCTGCAAGTCTAAGTATAAAGAAGGGCCATATGAAACCCAGATGCTGCCTTTTTGCCCAGCAATCCAAGCAAGAAACCAGCAAACCCAGACATCCGTCCCAGAGAGTGCCCAGGTGCCTAAAATCCACGGCTAAAATCCACAGGTGGAACAATTCCACAGGTGGAATGTCTTTCTGCAGCATTCTGAAAACGTGTCCCTTGAGTCATGGGCTTGCAGGGGGTTACATCATCCTCATTTCTGGCTCATCTCCCTTTGCCCTGTCCTGAGGGAAGCCACGGACCGTCCAAGTTAAGGGCCTACTTACAGTGGAAAAAGGCCCTTAAGTTCTAAAATGGGTTATTTGCTTAAGAAATCACCATGTGTCAGTGGGGTGGTTTTAAAATATGTTAAAAAATTCTTTGAAAATCTTCCCATCCAGTCTGCAGTTGTCAGTGACTCACTTCGAAGAAACAGAATAAAATAGAAGTGATGGTGTGTCGACTTGCAAAAAACTAGGTCATGAAAGGGTTCCTTTTAGCTCTCTTGGATCACTGACTCTGGGGGAAGCCAGCTGCCATAATAAAGCAGCCTTCTGGAGACGTCCACATGGGGAGGGACTCCTACCCACAGCCATGTGAGTGAGTCATCTTAGAAGAAGGTCCCGTATCCCCATTCGATCCTTTAGATGATACAGTCCCAACTGATATCTTGACTATGACCTTAAGAGAGACCCAAGCCAGCACCACACAGATGAGCTACTAATAAATTTCTGACCCACAGAAACCGTGACACAATCAGTGTTGTGTCAAGCCATTAAATTTTGGGGTAATTTGTTACACAGCAGTAGACAACAAAATAGCATATTATTGCTATCTTGAAGCTTCAAAATGTGTTCTCTCCCTCCTGTTCTGGATTTGCTGGTGCATCATAATTTTGTGCCCTCTAGTGCCTCCCTGCCTCCTCCCTGGGCTCCAGTCAGCTCTGGCTCCTGTTCTCCACCGGGGCTATGGCCGCCACCTTCCACCCTCTCACTGCACACATCTGACGCCTCACCCCAGCCTCCTCAGTGGGTAGATGGTCTGACTCCCGCACCTACACCTACACACCTGCCAGTCAGGTGAACCAAAGCAGGTTGTCCTCTGTGACTCAGCATCTCCATATGTCCATTAACAATTGATTAATAATAATTAATCAGAGTACTGTAAATATTAGATGAGATATAAAATGCATGGCTCAATGCACATATGAACTCGGATGAATGATCGCTGCTATGATTACGGAGAAGTCATACTACATCATAGGTAATGATGTGGTCTTGGGAGCTGGATGGCGTAGGCTGAAATCCCAGCCATATGACTTATTACTCATGTAACATTGGACAAGCTACTTAATCTTTTTGTGTTTAATTTTACCATCAGAGACATGGAAGGATGCCAGAGATACTAAAAACAACTTCTGAATGCCATTGCGAGAGTTAAGGGACCACTTGTGGTGTGCTGAGATGCACTAAGCTCAACAAAAGTGTTGCCATTATGATTACTGTTGTTGTTATTTATTATTATTATTATTATTTTGGTAACAAATGATAAAACCTCCAGGCTGAAACTTCAATATCCTGCCATCAATCCTCTGCATACATACTCTTTCCTCTTCTCCTTCAGTTGTAAGGATACAGATGGTTCCTCTCCCCTTTAGATCTAGATCTGGACCCCATTTCCTCAGGGCCACCCTAGGACTTATTTCATCACTTCTATTCTCACTATCCCCATTTTCTCCCTTAACATCAACACAGAAACAAACTCAAGTCCCTCCCTTCTTGAAGAAAAATCCCCCGCATTACGGATCCCTTCAGCTACTCACTTCTTATCACAGCCAAACCTCTAAAAGGTTGGTTTCTACTGGCATCTCTACTTTTTCACTTCTCCCTCTTCAACCCCTTGTGACCTGCCCCTTCATCATTCTGAGACTGTTCTGACTAGTGATGCCAACAATACCTGTCTTGATAAACAGAACAAACGCTTCCAAGTCCTCCTCCTCCTCTGTCTCTCTGTTGTACCGGACCCTGCCCCTCACTCCATCCTTCTGAAGCACACTGTTCCCTTGGCTTCCACAACACTCTCTGGTTTTGTTTCTACCTCTTGGCCCTTTTCTGGTCTTCTTTGCAGGCTGTTTTTCCTCTGGTTTACCATTAAATATTGGATACCATCAGGATCCAGGTGTAGACCCTCCTTTCCCTCACTCCGCACACATTCCCTTGGTGATCCCATCCACCACAATGGCTTTAATTGTCATCTATATGCAGAGGTCCCTCGAGTCTGAATATATAGCCAGATCTTACTCCTGAGACTCCACCTCAAAAACTTACTGTCCTGCTGGACACTTTTGATACAGACCTCTCAAAGCAACTTTGAAATCAACATATCCAAATCCAAACTCAATACTATCTTGACTGAAACTGCATTCTCTATGTCACTGAATGCATTGGAATGTTTGGATTCCAATGGATTGGATTCCAAAGGATTGGAATGTGGTCTAGGGTTAGCTAGAGTTGGCTCTTGTAAGACTGTTAGAGACTTGGGTGAGTCTCCTTATCTTTGAACTTCTCCTCTCACATCCTCTGGAAACATCTTATATCACCTAGACATGGAAGTCCAATAAAGTCCACGCGAGAACCATTACAGGGAAGTTTTCTGAGCTTACAGTATGAAGTCATATTTGGCTCCTTTAGAAATAGGTGACAAATACACTGAGTTGATAACTACATGAGAATTATCAATCAGGTGTGTTATTAAACTTGATTTTTTGTGGCTTGAGATATAAAGATGGCATTGAAAGAGTACTTTCCAATTAAATATAAGAACTCTTAAAGGTTATAAAATTCTGAGAATAAATCTACAGTTTAGGGGAAAATGTAAGATATCATTGACTGTCATGATAATTTAATAACCACATAAGCTCATGTGTTGGAAAGCTTCCTAAATACAATTTTCATCCTCAAGTGAAAATGAAAAGTGCTTTTTCTTATGATCATGTCCGGATTTTTAATTTGGCATGTATTTTGTTAGTCTAGACTTGGGAAAAGACAAATTATAAAGGTTTCAGGAACTGCTCAATTATCTGAAATAATTCTGGTCAAACTGTTTTCCAAAGTAGGGAAATATAAGGCTACAATGAGTCTGTAAAAACTGTAATTCAATGGAAGTTCTTTCCTGACTTTACAATGGGGATACTTTCATCATCTATCCAGATCAAGATTCCCTAGGGACAAAGAAAAGGGTACTGGTCATTCTCAGAGTCTTATTTTCTTAGTTCTATTTATAGGCATTAGGTATTTGCTAGTATCTCAACTAACAATAAAAACATCCTTAAATCTTTTCTTCTGTATTACCTAACATGATACTAGATAAGTGTATGAGCTTTGGAGATAGTACACTTGGTTCTAGCCCTTATTTAGTTTCCTTACATAATAATACATATCTCATAATGCTAATACATAAAATCACAGGGAGCTTCCTTGACTAGGAGCTCAATAAGTAATTACTACTATTATGATTATGCTCATACAAGTTATATAAAGATAGAGCAAGGATTTTTATAGTTCACTTAGAAATGAAGGAATCAACTCTTAGAGAGTTTTAAGTCACATGTCAGTACCTCCCATTCATGCAAAGTAGTATATTATTGGTTGGCAAAAAACAAAGACAACAATTTCATCTCTACTTTTGAGGAACTTTTACCTAAATGGGGGGGAGAGGATCATTGTTAGAAGAATTATAATCAGGGATATGACATTATGGGTGAAGTTAGTCATGGAAGACATCTTGGTGGAACCAAGCTTTGAGATCAGTTTGACTGAAGAGTAGATCATGGGTTGTAATAAAGGAATGGGGCAGTAGGAATCATATGGAGAAATCACAGAGGAGTAGAAAAACTAGACAGCTGAACAATATTTATTTTCATGTTTCATGGCAGAGCAAAAATTATTACCATCTCAGTATTCATAACATTATTTCTCATGAAATTCTGTTGTTTTGATCTAATAATTAGAGGTCTGATTAAACAGAGTAGAAGAGATTTAAATTTAAAGAACCACGGCTAGTTCATTACTCATTTGGGTGGATCATGCATCTCTCAAAGGGGTTACAGAAAAGCCTGTTCTCATTCCATTCTTCTTTGTCCCCATATCCAACATGAAGCTTCAGCATCCACCTCCCACCTTGAGTTGCTACATAAGAAAGCAGTTTTGTATTTTGATGCTTGATTAAAAAATGCTTTCATTATAGTTACTAAAGTAGGATCAAACTTGGGAATGTACATGGAGATAAAATTGTGTTAAAGTTGTCAACTAGGTAAGACGTATCGTTTCATTTTTTTCTATAACATTAATTTTCCTTGTAGCCTGAATTTCATCATGCCCAGTCTGTCTTCATCGGTATTTCCTGAGCACCTGCTACACATGCGGCTCTAAATTGAGCTCTGAGAAGCCAAAGATACATGCCCAATATTTTAAAAGTCTCAGCTGAAGTCTGGCTAAGAGATAAGACTGGAAAGGAGGTAGGTGCTTCAGAATATCTGGAAGCAGACCCAAGGGAAAGTTAACTCTTCTTTTTTATGTGTAGGACTAGTCTTTGCCTTTATAGTGCCATTCCAAAGGGACAATCCATGCTAGGAAGGATAGTAACTGCTGTGTCTGTCACTTCTACCGATAAAATAACTACAGAACTATTTGATTGTTTGGCTTCTGAAAGTGCCCACTGGAGAGTCATCCCCACAGAAATAAAAGGATCTTTATATTCTATCAGCTTGGAAATAAATCTACTGTAAATAATAATATTATTTAATATTAGGCATAAGAAATGGAGCCTTTCTTTTACCCTCATATTTTTATTTCACGTAAGTTTCTTCGATTTCCCTTGACATTTATTTTGTGCTGCTTCAACCTTATTCTGGAATACAGCCATAGACCAGACCAAAAATACAATTACTTTTTTTTAAATAAATGAATTCTGATAGAATTCTGAAGTGCTAAAGATCTTTAATAATATGTTAGGTTTTTTTTTCCTCTGCTACTTCATGTCTGATGCTCTCAGGTTTATTTTCTTGATGCTTATTACTGTAAGTTTGACTATATAAAATGGAAGGAAAAGGACAGATGGCACTAAATTAGGCTAGTTATGAAAATTCGTGTAACTACTTAAGAAGTTTGCCAGATAACACTTCTACTTCCATGATTTTTAGGCGGACTTTCAAGAGTGACCACTAATATTATATTCAAATATTTCTTTTTGTGACAACATAGCACCACATTTCTTCTTAGTCACAATATTAGAATAGTGAACACATATAAAAATTTCCCTCAAACTATGCCCTAAATCCTGTACACCAAAAAACAGCACTTTTGATCCAAGTAATTTAGAATGTGAAGAACAAATTCTGTTGCTCTACAGGAGCCTGGAAACCCTACGCACATTCGGACTCCTGAGTTTGGTGGGGGAGGGGGCCTTGAACCAGAGGGGCTGAAATTCAATAGCTCTCTGTCAAAGATTTATCGAGAAAGTAAAATGCAACTGTTTTTCCTGTGCTTTTTATAATCTGTCAATGTCACTCCTTTCCTCGATGGTCTCTGCAGGTTCACCCGGCCCTTCTATTAGCTCTTTGAGCGGGGAGAACGCCTGTGAACATTTTACTGAGCATGAGTGGCTCCTTCTGCCCTGTGCGTGGGGATCAGGACTAAATTTTTTCATTGGGAAGTCAGGCAACGTGACTAAGACCCACTGGCATAGGCCTGCGGAAGTTCCTATTGGCATAAAACTGGGAAGAAATATGGGTAGAAAGAAATTAAGAATAAAAAGGAGGAGCGTGAGAGGAGGTGAAATCAGAGGAAAGGAGCTCAAACTGGAGGAAGAGGAATCAGGGGTCATTCTTTCAACTCAGCAAGGCAAGGAAATGTAGCGGAAGCTCTGTCTGCACTCACACAGAATTTCGAAGACACACAAAATGACACAGAAAGGCAGTAGGTCAGCATTTTCTGCAAATGTTTAGGCAACTGAGGTCATTATTTGGTTACTCTATTTGCATAATGAAATCATCAGATTCCATTTATTCATAGTTCATTTGAATAAGAAAGTTCCAAAGTGGTTCCCTCCCACCACCAAAAAAAACCCCAAAAACCTAAATAATAGTAACTCAGGTTTACAATAGAGATCTGAAGCAGTGAACATTTAAAAACGACTTCTGAATCATCACAACATTTTTAAATAATTAAGTCGTTTGCTAATAAAATGCACTTATTCTAGTTCATCATCAACTTCAAAGCCAGCTGGGAATCTGAGGAAAGCAATATACCCAAGTATATTTCATCAAAGACTAATTCCACATACTCTTAAAAAAAAAAATTAGCCATGCTTGTTTTTCCAGTCAGTTCTGCCTACATATCACTTTGGAAATTGCTGCTTGAGATAATCAAGTTGTGTGTGATATAAAACAGCCCATAAATTCTAGTTAAGAGACTATTACACTGATAAAATTAATATCTCATTTCTTAACCCATGTTTTCTAGATAAATTAGTGTTTCTACAGGTGTAGCGTTGATAAGGATGCTTCTTATCCACTTAAAGGTCCTGAAGGATTTAAAGAGTGTTTTATTGCAGTTCATGATGTTTGATTTCTTTTTTTACTCAAAGAATTTTGCCTTGTATTAAAAACTGCAGAGGCTGTGCTGTATTAAAATAAGATGGTTTCACTGTATTGCTACACAAGAGAAGGAGCAATTTAAGACCAGATAATTCTCAAGCTCTCAGTTTTCGGTCCAGACAGACCTCATGGAACTTCAAAAAACCACAGAGCACACTTGTTACACCCTACGGTGTCTTGATCAGGAGGGGGAGAGTATATTGACCTTATGCAGAGGTGCAATGATCAATAATTAATTATGAAAATTATAGGGGGAAAAAAGCAGTGAATAAAGTATGGCCATTACGTATAGTTTAACTACAATTCCTATCAATTGGAATTTTGAGAAGAATTATATAGGGGAAAGAAGTCTGGTGGATGGTAGGAGAGAAAACCCTCCCAAGGAGGTTGGGGATAACCTGTTGGTGGTAAACAAAACAAAGCAAAACAAAAACAGACTTAGAAGAAACAGAAGAAAGATGATGACTCTGAAAAAATCAGATAAGTTCTCTCTGGCAAAAACTGACTGATCAGTCTGTGTGTGGCTCTGGACCTGAGAGAAGGAAAGAGAGGTCAGCAGCTTGCTGAGTTTGGTCAAAAGTTTCTGAGGAGTTTCTGAGTGGGAAATCAAGAATCCAACTGTGCCTACTCCTTATCCAAGCATTCAGCAAGAATCAGATTCAGAAAGAATCTTCCCCTGTAGCTTTCCTGAGCTAGCTGAAGGGCACTCAAATAATAAGGAAGCTGGAGACTTGGGTGTGAAGGTCCCATGTAATGTGGCAGTCGATGAGCTCATGTTGCTTGATGCAACCTGGTGTTAGTTAATCTCAACCAAACTGTGCCAACAGCACTCACAAGATTTGATGGATGAGGAAAGACACTGCTTGATTCAAACCAAGAGGGTAGTTCGTAAGTCTTACTTAGGATCTTTCCGATCATAAGTATTGACTTTGGAGTTTACATAGGTAGATTTTGGAAAATATATGGTCTTCCAATAAATTATTCCTCACATGAATTTCCTTCTGGGAGGTGGGGACCAAAAGAGTATTATGTGTATTCTGAGTTCTAATTTTATCTTACTCTTTCGATAGGCACTCTAGGAGAAGTCACAGACCGGGGCAGTTTCTAGGACTTACATCTCTTCCAACCAGGTCCTCCTGGTTTTCCACAATTCCCCAGGGGGCGATGCCTATGGTACATATCTTCCCTCGAGACTTGGATGCATGGTCCTTTAAGGCGTCTCCAACATGGCGAATAACACCTGAAAGGAAAGAGAACTAATTATTCTTTCTTTTAAAGCAATTATTCTCCATTGTTCTAAAGGAAATTGTGATAAATGTGTCTTGTAAGCCTAAATGCATTGAATATAAAATTTTAACACATTTCTACACAAATGTTCAGAACAGAACATAAATTTGTGGCTCTAATGTCAGATATATTTGTGGGACTTTCATATGAACTCTAGAAATGGGTTTCTCATTTGACTTTAAGTTCTTTTTTGCCTAAGGAAAAAACAATTTAAAAGCATCCATGTCTTAAAAAACAAAACAAATACAATTCTTTAAACTTAGGGAATCTTTTTCTTGTACTGTAAGTATAATGGTATTAGTATGGCTGAGAACCGATACCATGAGTATATCCTATAAAAAGCACCATACAGAATATTATACGAAATCTATGCTACAGTTTGTGTCTAAGTTAGAGTCATTCAAATAGAGTAGTTACTTAGATCATATTTTGTTAACCTTGATTTCATCTTCCTATTTAGTGACACATCACGTGGAGACCCTACTTCGAAAGAAAACCTTGGCATATTCTTCGGAAAATTTATGTTGAAAATACAGGTTTTTAGCTTTATCATTCTAACTGTTTTCCTCTTCCGTCATAATGGCCTTCTCCATCACCGTGGCCTTCCTCATCATAATTAAAAGTGAAAAAATTCAGTTTACAAGATGGCAAGGAACCTATCTCTTGTATTTTAATGAAGATAAGCTGCATTGAAAGAAGACACAATTTGTAATCTATTAACCTCCTTCTCAAATCATTTTTATAGAAGATGTAAACTATATTCTCTAAGGAAAGTTGTGTCCACTTATCTCAATTCTACCCATTCCTCAAGGAAAAATTCACATGTAGTGCCAGCTCCTACAGGAAAGCTGAGTTGGATCTGATTTTTCTCTCCGTTTGAGTAGGGCTGCAGTTGGCGTATCTTGAATCGCTCAGTATGTTACGTAAAATATTCTTCTGAGAGTCGCTATCACATGTGAGGGTAAAACTTCCCGTGGGGCAGACTGGGGCGGGTCAGTATCTTACTTCACCTTCACATGTCTCAGGTGCTAGAACCGAGTAAGGGCTCCAACACTGCAGGGAATGGACAGAGCACACAGAACGCCCCAGGCAATTTCATAACGGGAGAGGAGACACATGTGAATCATGCCATTCTGCAATAGTCATAAGAGCAAACAGAAAGACCCTCCTTTTTTTTTTTTTAAGATTTGATTTTATGTATTTGACAGAGAGAGATCACAAGTAGGCAGAGAGGCAGGCAGAGAGAGGGGGAAGCAGCCTCCCTGCTGAGCAGAGAGCCCAATGCGGGGCTCGATCCCAGGACCCTGAGATCAGGACCTGAACCGAAGGCAGAGGCTCAACCCACTGAGCCACCCAGGTGCCCCAAGACCCTACTTAAAAAAAAAAAAAAATCAAATAAAAGAGTGTAAATAGCATTAATCCATATTGACCCATGCTGGCAGTATTGATAAATAAGAATATCAATTTCACTTGGGAGCTTATCTAGGGATCTTCTAAGACAGAGTAATGGTGAAAAAAAAAAAAAGCAAAGGAAAAGCAAATGCAAGAATTAAGCTGGGAATATCAGTGTTCACTTCCTCCCGCCCCCGCCCCCCACTATTTATATGCAAAACTCCTTTCAGGGCCTAACAAGGACAAGGTTTTTTTTTTGTTGTTTTGTTTTTTATTTCTTTTCAGTGTAAGAGAATTCATAGTTTTTGCACCACACCCAGTGCTCCATGCAATGCGTGC
The DNA here is from genome assembly GCA_004024625.1 of Mellivora capensis. NCBI lineage: Eukaryota > Metazoa > Chordata > Mammalia > Carnivora > Mustelidae > Mellivora > Mellivora capensis. Next base: position 88,785 of record PISX010003081.1, read on the forward strand.
CCTCCATAATACCCACCACCTGGCTCCCCCAACCTCCCTCCCCCACCCCTTCAAAACCCTCAGGTTGTTTTTCAGAGTCCATAGTCTCTCATGGTTCACCTCCCCTTCCAATTTCCCTCAACTCCCTTCTCCTTTCCATCTCCCCATGACAAGCTTATCCTCATGGCCTGCCCTCAGTCAACCACAATCCTACCATTGCCTCTTACCTAACCTGAGATGCCGCCATTAGACCCCGACTTCGGGTGCTGGACTGAGCGCTAGCCTGGGGTGAGGCAGAGATGAACTCCTGGTTTACAGTATTCACGCTATAACTTCTTCTTTTGATACTGGGTGCATTTCATAAAAGAAGAAAGTAATAAAGGACACTCCACGTTCCCAGAAACAGAAGATTGTTAAGAGTTTCTTTTGAACCTTCAGAAACCTTGCAGTGGGTCTGCAGTGAGGGGCAGGGGACGCCAGGAGGGCAACAGGTTGAATGATCACGCGTGAATGAGGCCGCGACACGGAATGAAAGCTGGCGCCTAAAGGCTGGACGGCCACTGAGAGATGATTGCTCTGTGGATGTTTGATGACGACCAAATAAACAGTAAAGGGCTGACTGGGCAGGTCCCTGTACAATCAGCTCAGACAGAGTCTGGAATTCACAGAACAATGGTGAGCGCGGGCAAGGAGCAGCGTTCACGGCTGAGATGTGGAGTCACAGGCTGGATGATCACAAATGCTAGGTATCCGGGGGAATTCCGAGCGCGGGTCTTGCTGCAATATTTCCCAAATTGCACACAAATGAATAAACAGTACTGAGATAACCTTTTAAAATTAGCTAGCCCAGTGTTATGCTGAATCTTCCCCAATCCCAAATGCGTGTGGGATGCCCAGACTTAGAGCCTTGAACCAAGTTTAAATGAACCTGCTTCAGTCTTCCTTGTGCATTTCCAACAGGCCCTTCTGACTCAGGCTGGGGGAAATACGGCAAAGCAATTTGCAGGCATCCATTCCATTATCTGCTGCACATTAACAACGTGCTACACGTAAGCACTTAACCGTCAGTGGGCTTGTGAGAACTGATGTGACAGCCTACCGGCGTCACAATGTACAGAAACTAACCTGGCAGGAGAAAAAAAAAATTATTTGGAAATCAGAGCGTGATGTGTCTTCTATTGGTAGAGAGCTGATTTAATAAACTAGTTTAAGTAATAAACAAACGGTACTCCAGACTTTGCTGTCACAATTTATGACACAGATGTCACGGCCATTTTACAACAATGAAAGCTATTTGCACCTAGCTGAAAATTGCTTAAAGATCAGATGCGAGCTTCCAATTTAGAGCAAAGGTTATTCTTTAAAAAAATTACTGCAAACTTATCTGGCGACCTGCGGTATTGAAAGCATCCTGCGAAATTCCATTAGTCAGGTTTACAAATTCTGTAGCGTCGAGTATTAAATAGCTCAACCTGTTTCGCAGGTGTAAGTGATTCCTCGTGGTTGAGAACTGCCTGTGTGGTTATCAGGCTGGTTGCGGAAGGCAGAAGCAGAATCAGAGGATGAAGTACACGCAGGATGGGAGACGAGATGGCGGGATACACATATACTGAGCCTTAGGAGACAATGGCCTGAGGGACAGCACCCCCGTGGCCTTAGCTTGCCCTTCCCTGTCCCACTTCCAGTTACCTGTGTTAACCCCTCCCGTAAAGATCCACGCTCCGGTGGTCATGGCCGCTTTGATGAGCCCCTTCCCGAAGACTTGCTTGAGTTTTGGCTGGAGTTCGAAGTTCTGCAGGCCCCCGTGCACGGAGATGAGAAGCTTGGGAAGCTCCAGCTGCCATTCCTTGGTCATCAGGTGCAGAAGGAGATCGGGTTTTGTATCGAAGGACACTCGCACGTACTGGAAGAAGAAGGACCACCGGTTAGGGAGACAGGGCAGGGCTGCCTGCGTTGGCGGTTGGGGTGCGGGCGTGGGGGGTTCCTGCTTAGCTTTACTGATTGCAACAACGTGGCCAGTACTTGAAGAAAACCCCTCATATGAAATCTGACGTTTGAAAAAAGGCAAATCATTTTCTTCACCAAGAGAATCTTTGTTTGATGAAGGGATGCATCGCTTTTAAAGGTTTTCTTGAACTTGTGATTTATTACGAACTTAAAATGGTTCGATTTTCTAAAAGTTACATTTCTAAAACGTAACTTTCCCCAGTTACACCGACTGGGCCTAGACATCACTGGTTTCTGTGACCCTGATAGTCTGAGCGGTTTGGAAAAATTCTGCAGTTCTACCTAATGTAAGGAGAATTTTAAAACATGGTAACAGCTGATTACATTTATTTAATCTATAATACTGCACACTAAATATTTCTTTTTTTTTTAAGATTTTATTTATTTGACAGAGATCACAAGTAGGCAGAGAAGCAGGCAGACGCGGGGGGTGGGGGGGAGCAGGCTCCCCGCTGAGCAGAAAGCCGGTACAGGGGATCCCAGGACCCCGGGATCGTGACCTGAGCCGAAAGCAGAGGCTTAACCCGTTGAGCCACCCAGGTGCCCCTGCACACTAAATACTTCTTAAAGAAGACAAGTGACAAAAGGCATGCCAATCATTCTTATAGAATAATACACAAAATGAAAGCGTATATAAGATTTCAAGGTATTAGCAGATGCATCTAAAAATAAGCATACTAAGTATATGTAAATGAAATGCTATAAATACATACAAAGATAAGCACGCATATAAGCACATACATACTCATTTAGGTCTCATTTAATTATATAAAGACTTTCACCTTTAGGTGGAAACAACTGAAATATTGGGCAAATATATCTGAAAGCCTTCTGAAATGCATTGCTGAGTGGGCATGAAAAGAGCCAATATTCAGATTCCCAAACAAAGTAGAAGCTGGAACCTCAGGAAACAAGGAAGGACCAAAGCAGGCTTTGGACCTAAGAGTTTCTCTTAAACCCTGGCAGATGCGGGAACCGACTTTACCGGCTTTATGCAGTATGGACAAGTTTAACGGGGGAACCCCACGTAAGCTGGGATACTTCAAAGGGCTCCATTCTCAAGTGTAAGGAAGAAACAAATGAGCAGAAGTCTGATGTACAGAAGAAAGCAAGGAAACCTGCCTTCTTCTACCTTGGTTCTGAGTGGATGGGGAAAAAAATTCCCCTCTGATTATTTATAAACCAGGGGGCCCTCACGAAGGCTTTGATCCACATTCACACTACTAGTGTGGCTTGAAAAATACCAGAGTATTTGATTTTAAATGGATCTAGCTGGGTAATGGCTCCGGATACTCGGCAGAAACACATGCAAATCCCCTGTGGAGGAATAAGTCCTCAATCCAGAGCTCGGAGAGTATCCGCAGGAAAATAAACATTTCATAGTAAAAAAAATAAAATAAAATAATGTCTCACATATGGAAGTCTAGCAATATGCTGGAGAGACCGAAAGAATTAAGAGGTAGCAGAATAAGACCCTCAAAGATATTGAAATATTCAGAGATTATAAAATAGCTATATTTAATATGTTAAAAACACAAATGAGATTATTGAATGTATCAGTAAGGAACAACAGACTATAGGGAATGACCAATCCTTTTGAAAAAGAATCAAAAGCAATGCTGAGAAATAAAAAAGTAATAATTTAAAGAAAAATGCGATAGAAAAATTAAGCTACAGATAGACACACTAATGATAGATCCAGAGAAAATAACTAGATGCAGCCTAGAGAGACAAAGGAATTAAAAACAGAAGCAAAATTGAAAACCTTGGAGGAGATGATCTGCGTTCTAGATGGAACTAAAAGAAATAATGGGCAAGAAGCAATACTCAAAAAGATGATGGCTGGCAATTTTTTAGAAATGTTGAACGATACAGATTCTCAAATCCAGGAATGTCCATGAATCCCAAGCAGGATAAAAAAAAAAAACAACAAAAAACAAAAAACAAAACACCACTCAGAGACACGTCATAGAGAACACCAAAGGGAGGGAAATTTTAAAAACCTTCAAAATCTGCTAGAAAATAAGACAAATCACCTACAAAGAAACATTCTGTAAGAAAGAAGGTCTATTCCTCAATAGCAAAAATGGATGCCACAAGCCAATGTCTTCAATGTGCCAAGAGGAATTATCTGTCAGTGTAAAATTCTATATTCAGCGAAAATATCTTCCAAAGATGAGAGCAAATTATAGACATTTTCAGACTACCCAAAGAGAATTTATCTCTAGCAGACTTCCCTGAAGGAAATTTTAAAATATATATAGCAGGGAGAAATTGCACGATCCCAAATGGATGATCTGGGATCCAAGGAAGAATCATTAACGAAGAAATTAGCAAATACGCAGCAAATCTAAAAAAAGCACTGGGTGTAGAATATAAAATGATGATACGGTCTAATTTATGGTGGGAAGGGCTAGAACTACAGCACTGGACAATACCACATTTAATTGGGTGGAAGTTATCAGCATGAAAGGATTCTAAAGTCTGTATGCTGTGTGGGAGAGGAGAGAAGGGTACTGATTAACTTTGGAATTTGTTAAGTATTAGTGTTGAAGTAGCACAACCCCAAAAAGAACAGAACGACGTGTTATCGTGCAAACATATGCTTTCGGATGTACACACAAATGAGGTTATGCAGGAGGTAACAATTTATTGCAATATTTTTGGACCTAGGAGACCCCGTGGTTGCAAAAACCTCAGAAGTTATGTCAATTATTTTGTTAAAATGCATTTTAAATATATTTAGCTGGAATGTGAGGCCAAGTAGCAGAAAAAATGAATGCAGCCTGACAACATAAACTGCATCATCAAGAAATACCAAAGAGCTAACGTTTCGTACATACATAGACAAGAAATCTGAAGAGGTGTTGGAATCTAATAAGCTAATTCTCTATTAATCTACACAGCAATCAACTCCAGAATGGAAAGGGTAAGGGTCGGCAATTTTAGCTAGTACATTATACCAACAGAATAATAGTAGAAGTGGCATATTTTGTGCACAAACTTTCCTGCCGAGGGCAAGATCTTTCTGATACACATCCACAGAGATTTTCAATGACGATGTGCGTTTTCGTGCCACGCAAAGAGCTTTGGCGCTGAAGAGTGGGCACAGCTGCCGTAGAAGCAAATACAGTGTTTCTTCAATAAAGGCTACGCTACCATCTCCATTGTTATATTTATGAACTCACTGAGAGACCCTAAGGAAAACCTTGGATAATAGATGCTATAAGATGAAAGAATAAAATGTTTTCTTCGCCTGTATACCACATCTACGCCATTTGAGTAGTTAAAATTCGGCAGCCCTGCTGAAGTGAATTTATATCATGTTGATTAATTCTGAAAAGGGGTATTTAGTGAAATAAATGAGGGCTGGGACTCCCAAGGCTTCCAAACCATAAAACCAAAAATGCTTAGTGTGGGAGATGGTTTAAAAAAAAATTGCTTCCTAAGTTACTGTTCTCTCTTTTACCCTCTTCTGCCTTCAGAAAAGAATAAAAGAACCCCAGGAAAATGACCAAACAAAACCCCCAAAACCTACTGAATTTGTTAAAATTCCTTTTGAAGCAGCCTAATCTTTTTCCTAGTTAAGAGAAGCTTGCTTGTGATCACAGAAGTCTTGTTACCCTGAGTGCTCTACTAGGGAATGAATGACCTTGGGTCACCTTGTCCCCAGCTCTGTCTTATAGATGGGAAAACAGAGGCACTTGCTGTCCAGTCTGTGTAAGGTTACACTGCCGGCAGACCTTCTTCATATATTATTTTTCTGCTCTCAATTTCTTAATTCTTCTAAGAACCACCCCTCCCAAACCCCAAACCAAGACCTTTTTGTATTTACTGTGCCCCAGCATATGTATTATCATGATTTCCCCCAGTAATGAGGAGGTTGGTATCATCCACATTTCACTGCTGGGGGACAGAAACAATCCATCAGGTTCTCAAGTTCAACTGACAGTTAGTGGTAATGACAGGGTCCATAGCCCAGGTTTGCGACTCCAGAGTCCTTGCTCTTGACTTCAAACTAAAAATGCCCCTCCCTTCTTTTCCTTTTCTTTCGCCTAGAAGCACTCTCAAAGTTCTAACGATCCAGCAGCCTCCAACAGGCTTCTCAACCCCATGCCCCTCACCAAGACATCAACAGAGTTCTTTCTCCAATTCTTTTTGATCCCACTATTTCTCAGTTCAAAGCGCTACAATATACGTAAACTCTCATGCTGCCTGTCCTGGTCCTCCCCACTTTGGCCTGACCCCACTTAGAGGTGTTTCCCCGTTTCTCTCTGCATTTGGCTAATGCTGTTCCCTAAGTCCTAGAATACCCAACTTATCCCCATCTTGTCTACAGAAATCATTCTCCTCTATCTAAGGCTTTACCTGACTTTCCCTGAGAATGCAAGCTCTTATGGATGCAGCATAGCTCTCCACCTAACCCAACTGGATTTTTTTTCCCGGTTGTTTCTTGCACTTGTCCGTTTTATCTGTCCAGGTCGCAAGGTCTTTGAGGGCAGGGACCATGTTTGACCTCACCGTGATTTTCGATAAAACTTTCAGATCGGCCATGAAGTAGTCAATCTTAGAAATGGAAGGGAACTTAGAAGTATCTTAGCAATCATGGGAACTAGAAATCATTGGGTTCAATTCTTCTGCTTTACAGGGAAGGACAGTGAGAGCCAGAGAAAGTGAGTGACTGGGACCTCCGAGCTAGCTAATAATCAACCACTCATCTAGTTCATGATTAAAACCAATGCTGCTGCAGAAACTCTCGGTGGAGCTGTGCCTCTCAGAATTTAATGTGCACAACTCTCCCAGGGACCTTGACAAAAATAGAGCTTCTGGTCCGGTAGGGCTGGCGGGGGGGCCTATGGTTTTGCATTTCTGGCTAGCTTCCCAGGGACCACCTGAGAAGCAAGGATTACAACTCTTCCCCAAACCAAAGATTCTAAGTGGTGTCTTGTGTTTCTCATCCTGCCAAAGGATAGAAAGATCACTCGATATTTTACATGAAACTCACAGGAACAGCATGAACGGGAGAGATACCGGAGGAATTACTCAGGCGACAATAAATAAGAAAACACAGCTATTTTCAGTGACCCAAATGATCGCCAATGACCTAATCCCCTGGAGGATAAGAAGCAAGATTTCTTTTTAAAGGAAGAATTTAGGGGCGCCTGGGTGGCTCAGTGGGTTAAAGCCTCTGCCTTCGGCTCAGGTCATGATCCCGGCATCCTGGGATCGAGCCCCGCATCGGGCTCTCTGCTCAGCAGGGAGCCTGCTTCTTCCTCTCTCTCTGCCTGCCTCTCTGCCTACTTGTGATCTCTGTCTGTCAAATAAATAAATAAGATCTTAAAAAAAAATAAAGGAAGAATTTAAAGGAATCCATTAATCGTTTTTGTTATTGTCATGGTTTAGTAACTCCAATGATTTGGGGGGTAAGAGGCTAATTAAAACAAAGGGATAAAGTGACACTTAACGATGCTCTGAAGATGTCAATTTTTAAAATCATGATTTTACACCCATAAAAAGCAGGTTAGTCAGGAACTCTCCAGGAGCTTATAATGTAACACAGCTAACTCATGCGCCGAATCAGCAGCTTCGAGGTCATCAACGGCTGTCCCCAGAGCAATTAGTAAGTAGTCAATGTGAGTGGAAGTTAGGAGCTATTTGGGTTGTCAAGGTAAGCAGTTTTGACCGTCCACCTGTGAGCTCACTGACTGCTAAGGGATCACCTTACAAATGACAAGAAACCCTCCTGACGCGGATACTACATTTTGTCGCCTGGGCGGTACTCTGATACTGCGAGGCGCGCTTCTGTCTATGGATTTTCTAATCAGGAACAACATCTCCCTCTATCCTCAGGTATGGGCACTGTGAGTCATTTGGCCAATTTGCACACCTTTGCTTGTGAAATGGGGGGGTGATCCCGACCCCCTCGCAGGAACCGTGAGGACTAAATTGTGGGAAATCACCTGGTATGGCAGAAAAACCAATACATGAAAACTGAATGAAGGTTACAAACGCTCACCTTATAGATGGCTTCTGCCTAGACCAAATAACTTGCCTTTAACTCTTCCGAGATGGGTTAAGGGAGCAATGTGTTTCTCAGTTCTGGGTTACCTGGGGGAGTGACTGGTGCAAGTGTCTATCTGCATGAAAGGACCTGTCAAGAGCAAAAATGCTACTTTTGCCCTGGGCTGCCTAACCCATCCTTCGCCCACATGCCCTTAGTCGCTCACTGTATAATTTCTAGAGATAGACGGAGCTCAAATACATTGCCCAGGCCTAGAATAATCTCCTTTTCTTTTCTATCATTAGCACCCCTGCCCGTAGCAGGAAGCCTGTGTGATGAGCTAATGACATCAGACAGCACTTCGAGGAATTTCTATATAAAACAGGAGTTTGCTCTCGTTGAAACGGTCCTATTGGATCTGTTCTTAGGTGCTTTGGGGGCATACAGTGCGATGTTTTCACAAAGAACATACATTTTGAGTTCCGAACCACAAACTTATGAATTAAATTTTGTGAGACTCTGAGAGAAAACTAGAGATTTCTTTTGCTCCAGTGGCAGACGGCTTTGGTAGCTGAAGCCCGAGTTTTTATTCTGCGAGATGCTAAAGGTCTTTCTGGGTAGCAGGTGACTTCACAGAAGTTTTTTCTAAAGCTACTCTTCCTGCCAGGTCAGTAGATATGTTACCATTCACTCATCAAAACAGGACTTGACTTTACCCGTGGCCTCGCTCTGTACTAAACCTGGAGGTCACAGGTGCGCCAGAGACCTTTGTAACACCCAGGGTGGGCAAAGGCGGGTGTGCGTGTGTGTGTATGTGTGCACATGCATGTGTGTGAGGGATCGCCATCACAACTTAGAACAGGCTGGGGCTGTTTCATTAAAATATAATTAAAAATACTGGACTGGATTGGAATTCTGAACTGGAGAGTTGGTGGAATAATTTGGCTGTGATGACAAATGAGTCACCTCTGTAGGCCTAAATTTTGACCCCAGTAACCTTGCACGGCTTTTTAAGTGAAAATGTAAAAGAACTTCAGAATGATAACTCTGGCCATGCTTCTGGAAATGGTAAATCCTCTCCCTGGTCCTCTGACGCCATCTTTAATTCCAGGAAATTATCCACTGGGTCGGTCAGTAGAGCTTGCCTGGAGGAGTGGTAAGACCACTGTGAACTATTTGAACCCTTACTTTGAATGCTTTTCTTCCAAGGCTGTAGGGGAACATTTGGCCCATTTTCCTTTCTGTTGAGAAATGTGATAAGCATCATTTCATTTTTTTTTTTAATTCTTTGTAGCCACATCTTTAAATGAGTACGTTTAATTGAAGATGTGGCCAAGGACGACGCGTCGGGTCAGACTGCTATGACGATTTTGCTGACACCAGCTTCCTAAGCCCCTGGCACTGTGAGCCTTGCAGCAAGAGTTTCATACTGATGATGGTTTCATATATGTGAAAGTTCCCTAGAAGGAAAATACTCGGAGAGCAAATGTGTGGTGTCACTGGTTTTCACATTCCTAGTGTGTCGACCCACAAAACTTTGGAAGTGAAAAATGCCGTTGGAATTTAGTGGACGTTGTTTTTGTGATTCCTCAATGTTAAATACCAGCTACGTCCAGGTGATAGCTGCTGGCTGAGAAGTCAGAGCCAAAGGTTTAGAAATATCAAACTCCACTGAGCATATAATTAGGTCAGAGTAAGGGTACTCTGTATTTTCTGTCAGAATTATTTAGCATAAAATTTTCTAGAGGCAAAGAAATGGGAATCTTCTAAAGCAAGATGGGTTTTCTGCAGGAGGGTTGGTTCTTTCCTTCCTTTCCTATAGGTCTATGATTGGGTCCAGAAGTTTCAGTGATATCTTCTAGTTTTAATCTCTGTTTCAGAAAGCCCTCCCAAAGGTACTTGCAAATTCAGTGGCCTGAAGGTTAAAAGGTAGAAAGTAGAAATCAATGGAACAATTACCAAACCCTTCAAATACCTTACCATGCTTATGGAAAGCTGCCCACGTCTAATGATGAGTTGTTATATTTGGTGAAATGGATTTCATTTAATTTCGTATTTGGTATATGTCAGTCAGTGATGAGTCCCAGATTAAATTTGCATAATTCAAAGACAGACAATTAAAAAAAAATCAAATTCCATCCCAAAGCGTTTGAAGAGTGACGTGCTGCCAACAGACTCCCCGCCCCTGGACGCATCCTCCTGGCACCCCAATCCTCCCACTGGCCATGCCCAGAGAATGAGGCTTTCACCCGAGCGGACTCAACAGTTAGAGTTTTAAGTGTGACAATGAGGCAGAGGAACGATTACTTAAATTATAATAAAAACTGTAATAAGGGGCTCAACCTGATCTAATAAACAGTGAATAGCAAGGGAAAACCTGAAGATAATTACGTGAATGACTTGAGAGGTTTAAATACAAGCCCTTAATTAGGTTATACTTACCTGGTCTACAAGTAGGCTCAGCATTAATTGGAAGAGATGATTAGTAGCAAAGAAGATTCTGTACACTCGAGTCCCGCCCTGCCCCGTTTTCTAAAGAACCTACAGCCGTAGCCCCAGATACAGAAGAGTCTTTGAGAGAGGGAGGGCCCGATGTCTGCTGTGGGCCCGCATCTTGGGACTGCTCTCTAAGTTTTAAAAGGTTACCGAGAACTCATTCTAATGAGACAATGTCTAACCCAGAGCTTTAGTATATTATCATCTTCTTCCTTGGTCCTCATATTCTCACATTTAGGAAGCATCTGCATGAAATGCCGGGTCCCCCCGTGGCTCAGGAATGGCATTTGGGGCATGCAATTTGGTAGGGCCTGGGTCGGTGCCGAGAACAGAAGGGAATGAGGATCCCTCACTCACTGTCAGCTATGGGAGTGTCTCCTGCCTGGGTCTCGATTTCTTTGTGAAGTGAGCAGGAGGCTGGACCCAGGGCTACTGCATGTTCCCAGGCTTGTCAAGCCTGGGAATTGAGGACAGGATAGCACAAAGTGCTGGGAAAAGCTCGGAAAATGGTCCCATTAACCTAGGATGTAATTTTACAAAGACCTCCTCCTGCTCGTAGCTTTTGAGTTTCATTAACCTCATCAAATAACAGTAATTTTCTAATTCTACTGCAAAGTTTTCAAAACCCTTACAAGAGAGCTAGAATAGAATAGTAATTAGTTTCCCTTCAAAACATCTATAGTCGATACCAGACATACAGGACAGAGAAGACACAGAACTGATGGCAAGTCTGGAGGGGCCCCACTTCAAGAATTATCTATGTCATTAAATAACCGACTAACTCTCAGAAAAGAATTTAACTTCTCTGGGCGCTGGTCGCCTCATCTATAAAACAGGTAGAGAGGGTGAGATTACTTAGTACTTTTTAAGCCCGGCTGAATAGAATAACCTGGCTAATTTTTAAAAATACTTCAAATGCCCAGGTTCCATCCCAGACCAATGAGGGAGACTCTCTGGGAGTGATTCTTGGCCTCGGGCGTCTGTTGTAGCCCAAGGTCACTGTGATCCCCCAAGCAGAGAGCCACCGTATCAATCTTTCCAGTGTTTTTGGTGACCAGAGCTCTGTGACATCATGCTGTACTTCCTAGGGGAAGACACACAGACATAATGTTTCTGAGCAGATATGGTTTCCTTATGGCCCACCACATTTTAATAAAGATTCTCTTTTCTCCAACTGAACCTTCTACCAAACTCCGGTGGATTCTATTTCACAATGTGTCCAGACCACAATGGCATTTTGAAGACCCAAATGCCTCATCTTGGGCTGTCTTGAAGGTAAAAATTAATGTTACATGTATAATTAAAAAAAATTAAAGTCAAAATTGATCTGCCCTCTAGAAGTCTTTTGCCCACTTTGCTAAAAATCATCTCAACTTTCAAATATTCTTGTCAGGAGCACGGATCAAAGACATCAAGTTAGCTGACCTGTTTCCCTTCGATCACGGAGAATACTTAAGCACGCCTTCCCCATCTGAAGACTGACTGACATTCTTTAACAAACAGTAATTGCTGATTTTTCCCTTTATCCAAACTGCATGCCAGTTCGTTGGGGAGGGCAAGAAGGAAGGAAGGCCCGCGTTGGCACAAAACCTGCCTGATAAAGCCAGACATCTGACCCGCTGTCAGCTCCGCCCCTTGGTCTAGACAGGAGAATCAGAATAATTCAAGGCCAGGTATTCAAAGTGGACAAAATGTTCATTGTCTCTGGATAGGAGGGACTCTCATTCGCTAAATATTTGGTTGTATGAAGAAAAAAAAGAAGAAAGAAAGAAAGAAAACTGGTCCTCTTTTGGCTGATAAGACTCTGAAAGAAAGGTCTCTCCTCATGGAGTCTGCTAGGAGACCATCAAGGACATGCAAGGCCTAATCTGAGGACTGGCTTCATGGTCCCACTGCTCAGAAAGGAAGTGCTTAGTATAATGCTCTGCACCTGCTATCCTGAGGTCCTTAACAGTTTTATCCTTGAATCTGCGTTTTGTACGTGAAGTCTGATGGGACGGGAGAGCATGTGCAGAGGGTTTGGGACCCCAGCTCACACGTGGTCCACGGTCCCACATCCCACCCCCTCCTGCTGCCTCCCTGGGACAGGGGATCTCAGTCACCCCCTCCCACCTCCGGTGTCCCTGCTGGTCCAGCCTCCCCATCCCAATGTCACCTGAGGCAGCAAAGGGGTTTGTGCTCCATCCCTGACTGGGACCTGAGTGCCCCTGAGGACAGAGGTAGGGTTGGGACAGAGGTATTCCCTGTAGCATTTAGGGACAGAGAAGGAAGTAGCTGTCCCCACCTTAGGCTGTCTAGGCTGTGGTGTGTTTCCTAGGTGACTTGCTGGAAAGTCTCCCCCACACCAGATCCCGAGCAGGTCCCACGACAGAGACAGCCATTCCCTGGATTGTTGCCTGTCTCCTGTGAGCTGGGGTGGTCAGCCGTGGGAATGGGGGACTGCTTTCCCTGCCCCAGCTGGGGGCCTACACTTTCATTGTCCACGGGGATCTACAATCCTGTAGCTGACCTTTCCTGACGTGATGGCTGACAGTTCTGGGTTTCACAGAGCTATGTGGGGCTTGGGGAGGGCTATGGGAGTCCAATGTCATACATATTCACACTCCCAGGGCAGAGCGGAAGAGTTGCCTCTTCAAGTTCTTCTACTGCCAAATGTCATAATACCCACATTTATCAGCTATGCGACGTGCGGCACAAAGCTCGCGGGCACCAATCCAGCGCCCTATGATGTCACTGGGTAGACCACTGCACGATGATCACCGTCTACTAAGCCACTTCCTCATCTGTGGCCTGTTCCCTCATCTGGTGGGGGCACACTTCATTCTCAGCATGATCACAATCTCATCTCTAGCGAAGAACTTTGGCCCCTCATAGATCCATTTCTATCCCTTTGCTTTCTTTTCTTTTCTCTCTTTCTTTTGCAGCACTTGTCTTAGAGGATGAACTTAGATGGCTTTTAATTAATGCATGGGTCTAGAGGATCCCCAGTGTATATGGTTCAATCCCATACTGTGAATGGGAACTGTGCTGAGCTGGGGACGTTGATGACTTTGTGTATGGAATACATCCCCTGGGTGGGTGGGGACATTGCCAAATTTCCACTGCCCTTGGTTCTGTAGAGGCCAAGACCTCCCCCCACAGGCCACCTGTTCCCCCAGGCCTTACTGGGGGCTGCACATGGCATCCTTTTCTTCCCAATACACTGCTCAAAATTGTTCTTACTCTAATGTATAGCTCTGTACTGATTTTCTTAGGGAAAAACGATGAGAATAACTCAGTCATTCATGGGGAAGAAAATCCTGTAGGAGTGGGGGAATAGAGGGAAAGGGGAGGAGAGATGAGAGGGGAGAGAGGTGGCTTTTTTCCCATTTTTAGTCTGTGACTAGTGTAAAGTGACTTCCCTTGCATTTTGCAGTATGCTGCTCTAAGCAAAATTTCCTCTCCAAACTCGGAAAGTTTCGTGGTGTGCCTGCGAGCAGCCACTGGTCCGCCCTCAACTAACTCTTTCTGTTAGAAGCAAGCTTGTTGAAATAGAGCATATCTAGAATTTCCAAAAACATATGGTGTACTGTTCTCCTGGAAAAAAGCCTGTCGGCCAAGCAGGGAGAGGTTCATGATGAAAGCTGCAACTTAGAAGCAACGACTCTTAGAAGTAAAATTTGTATTATTTCCTAAAGCCTCTGTTCCAAACAAAATGCTTTTCATATGGAGCTCTTCTCCTGAGCACACTCTTGGACACAGCTGCTTGGAGCAAAAGCACTCGCTTTAGATGGCAAGATCTCTGTTAGGACAGTCTGAGATGATCATTTCTATCTTGAACTCAAAGAAATGCTAGTTACCGACAGAACAAAACAGAAACCTGAAGGTAAGAATTTTTTTTTTTTTTTTAACCAAAGGAGAAAGAAAAACATGCCCTAAGGCATGAGACCTAGAGAGTAACAGAATAAACAGTGGGTTACTGCAGAAAGCTACTTGTTATTATTATTTAAAAAACAATAGTCACTGTGCTCAGTAACCATACTAATTATTTTAAAAATCCTAGGAGGAAGCCTTTCTTTCTCCCATTCTATGGAGGAGAGCAGAGATGCACAGGGCCAAAGTCATCAGAGCCCCTTGCCCAGCCAGGATCGGGCAGATGTGGGATTAAGCCCAAAAGCTCCATCTCTGGCTCTTTGCCTCTCCTTCTCAAGACGTGAGAAAGAATTTGGGAAGCGACCAAATGGGTTTCTGATTACCATGGCTTTGTTGGAATGGCCACCTCCTTGGAACTCAATGGTCCCAAAGGCATCTGTCGGGCTGAGCTGTGTGTGCTTGCTGATGGACCACTTCTCAGACTGGATGTCATTTCGGGAGAGGCGACTCTCATTTTTCTCATTCTGAAGAACGGAGATACTGGGAGTGAGGCCCACATGCTGGCCAATCAGACGGCCACAGCAACACCTGCAACAGAAGAGGTCAAAGTGAATCCCTTGTCTCTGCCATTATTGGAGCATCCACTTAGGACGACCCGCAGGAGACATCGACAGACTGTAGCCAGCCAGTCAGCTCTCCGGCAGCTCCGGCAGAATCCCATGATGTGGCTGTATGAGGCAAATAGTGAACTCGGGATTTACTTGCCATAGGAATTTTCTTTTCTGCCCCTCCTCATTTTCCTTTAGCTGGAGAAGCTTTAACATGCCTCCCGCCTTCTCCACCCACCTCTCTCAGACCTGCCATATTGTTCAGGATCAGAACCTGCAAACAAAAGCCCTATAGAGGGGCGCCTGGGTGGCTCAGTGGATTAAGCCGCTGCCTTTGGTCATGATCTCAGGGTCCTGGGATCGAGCCCCACATCGGGCTCTCTGCTCAGCAGGGAGCCTGCTTCCTCCTCTCTCCCTGCCTGCTTCTCTGCCTACTTGTGATCTCTGTCTGTCAAATAAATAAATAAAATCTTTAAAAAAAAAAAAGCCCTGTAGATTTTTCTACTTTTCACTCCTCCCATCTATCAAATCTTGTATGAAAGCCACTGCACGGCTTTGAGGGGAGAATTTTAACATGCACATTTAAATAAGGACTCTCACTCATACATGAGTCACAACCTAACTTGTCTTTCCCCAACTGACATTCACTGTCAAATGTCCAATTCTGGGAATAAAAACCTACAGCTTAAGTGTTCCCAAAGAAACAATGAAAATATTATTCACAAGATATCTGAAAACAAAATTCAATCTTCACCTCATGGAAATGGCCTTTATACTTTCCCACTACCACTATTAAAACGTTAGTGCTGATACTGGTACATATCCTTCATACTTGTACCACCATTACAACTGTTAGTAAAAATACTGACACGCAGTTATCACTTGTTACATACTAATGATGATCACATTCATTTTATGAATAAAATATTGCAGTTTTGAAGGTTAGGAAACATGCTCAAGGTTACACAGCTAGTCTATATGACTCCACAGACTGTATTTTAAATTGTGGGGCGCCTGGGTGGCTCAGTGGGTTAAAGCCTCTGCCTTCGGCTCAGGTCATGATCCCAGGGTCCTGGGATCGAGCCCCGCGTCGGGCTCTCTGCTCAGCGGGGAGCCTGCTTCTGCCTCTCTCTCTCTGCCTGCCTCTCTGCCTACTTGTGATCTCTGTCAAATAAATAAATAACATCTTTAAATCGCTTGGTTACGTTGCCTTTTCATAAAGGCATTTCCAGACATTCATATTTACTGCATCCCAAATACTTCTTACCTCATATGTTTTAAGGCAAAATGAGGGAGGTAAGGAGAATACTAAAGGTAAGGTAAGTAGGATACTAAAAACGTGCTCGGACAGCAATCTGCTGGTCAGCAGTCTAGTCAGTAATCTGCTAGGAGTCTTTTGTTTAAAAAGCTCTTTTTCATTATAGCAGAGAATGTTGGTACAAACTAAGCATTTTGATGAAATGCTTAGAAGAGAAAATCAGTAACCATACTAAAAATACATATAACCCACTTATAGATGGTGATTAATTCCTTCCCAGTGGGGTATCTGTTATTTTGTACAGGCTCTTAGAGAATTAACCATAGGCATGGTATATTATGTGGGGTATACATAGAATATTGTTACAGAGATGCCCAGCAAACATAAAAAATAAAAATCTTTGACATTGGTTCCCTTGCAATGGATAGTGATTACTATTGTAGTTCTGTTCCCATAATTGCTACTCTGTGTTCTCACTTCATTATAGAAACAGCAAGATTACCTATGGGGGTCTTTGGTGCTGGGTATGATGTGAACACATTCTCTTTTATAAAATGCTCTTTCTATCCAGGATTTCTGAGCCTGAAAAATAAAAAGAAGAAGAAAGGTGAACATAACCTTGACGTATTCTTGTCGGGGAAGCACATTTTCAGAGTCATGTAATAGACTAGTATTTCATAAACTAAGTCGAAATTGTGGTTACTTCACACATAAACACACATAAATGCTGCATATAACAAAATCAGTTGCTGCCAGTAATCCTGTTGATTCGGTTAACCTGGTAACATTGAGTCCAAGAAAATGACCATAATAAAAAAAAATGTTAGTGATGGAACCATATACAAATTCTTGATGATTTCTGAAGGCAGAGAACAATGCTATTTATGGAGGAAATGAAAAACACAGAGCTATGGTATGTTTATATTCCCATACATAACAAATATTCAGGGGTGGAAGGAAATACATGTAAATAAGTATGAAGTTCTCATGGCTAACACATCCATTTGATTTTCTTTGTGGAAAGAAAGAGAAACTGAGGTGCCTGGGGCATTCAATCAGTTGAGTGTTCAGTTCTTGATTTTGGCTCAGGTCATGATCTCAGGGTCATGAGATCACGCCCCACGTTGGGCTCTGATCTTGTTGAGGAATCTGCTTGAGATTCTCTCTCTCCCTCTGTCCCTCCCTCCACCTCTCCAAAAAGAAAGAAAGAGCGAGCGAGCGAGGGAGAGAGAAGTGGTAAGAGAATTACAAAATTCAAGAGCTCTATTCCATCATGATGTTTTTTCAACAATCCTAATTAGCAGTGCTTAAATGCAGGAGGAAAAAAAGGAAATGGAAGCATAAGGAAGATAAATGTCTCCATCACAGTCCAGAACTTCACAGGTAATGCCTTTGGAGGAAGGAAGATAGCACTTTTTCTTTTCCTTTCTTTTCTTTTTTAATTCTACATGTCTTTTGGCACAGGAAACACAGCTTCTTAGAATGGGCATTGTTGGGACTGTCCACCAGGAAGTCCGGCCACTGAGATTGGGTTCCCAGAAGGATAAAGGAAGCTCCAGAAAACTATACCATCTTTGTTCCAAAGCACAGTGTCCATTCCACAGCCCTTTAGCCCTTTCTTTACCAGTTTTTGAAAAAGTAGAGGAGTTCCCCATGAGATCCTGTAAGCTGCTCAGAAGATTCCTTTTCTAAGCATTTAAGACGGAAGTTGTTAAAGCATCGTGTAAAGTTATTTCCATATGCTATCTTTTCTTTGACACAGTATCAGGGCTAAATTTGCACTCTTGAAATATACAGGGCCAAAGTGCAACTTCGTGGTTTATTTGGCCTCCGTGCCCATTGCTAACTGTTACAAGCCCCCATGTGTTGGCTGTAATTGATACTCACTCTGCCAAGGACCCAAACATCTATATAAACTGTACCAAGGTCTAGTTTGCTCTCAACCCTTAGTCTCCCATCTCTCTCCTCTCTCCTGGAGGAGGCTAGGCAAGCATACGGCACAGAAGGCAGGAGTTTTCTCACATGACAACCAACATCGTAAAAGTAGCAACGTGGGGGATGCTTGCATTTCTTAGTGTTTATGCACTGTCCATACGAAGAGGAGCACCCAGCCTGCCTCCGGGATCCCTGGATTCAGGTGGCCCTCTGCACCCTCAAACCACAAAAGGTAACATTTGCAATTCTGTTTGTCAGCTGGGCATGAAGAAAGCCCCACTGTCTCTTCACAAAGATTTTTCTTCTCAAATATAGAGGAAAAGCAAGTGGCTGCATCTCTGCAACAGAAATGAGCCGAGCAGCGTAGATAACCAGGCTTTATCTTTGTGAAAAGCCTGTAAGTTAAACTATTCACAGGCTGTGATTTTTCCTAGACACTGAATACTTTCATTGATAACATCTCTTGGCAGAAAGATGGTAAAAATATTCCTCCCTGGACATTTGAAACCAACTTTCCCTACACCTCGGGGAGCAGGAAAGGTAGAATGCACTTTCCTTTCTTCTTTGTGGCCCACTTTGGCAAGAATTCAGAAGAATCTTTTGGAGAAGCATCTGCAAATTTGGGGCAGTGCCAACCAATACTCCCTGAGAGAACAAAGGCATGGCAGTATCACAGATAGAGTGTGACGTTTGCCATTACAAACAGTGGTATGACTGGGACTCTACAGCATGGACAGAGTCACATAATTTTGGGGGTCCTCAGTTTTTCTCATCTATAAAATGGGCACAATCCTAATAGCTGACACACCAAGTTGTTACCATTATTATTTGGGCACTGTGTTTCGCTTCAAGAAAAGGGACCAGTGCTGGGTTGGTTCTGGTATTAAAAGTTCAGATGCAGATTCAGAGAAGAGCACTATGAACCTGCTCTCACAGTCTTGACCTAGTTTGATTTCTCTTTGTGTTGGGGATCAGAGGCTCTGAGAAGGCCTAGTTGGCCACACACACACACAAAAATGGTATACAAAAAAGTTATTTAACTTCCCTGAGTCTTTTCTATTAACATGAGGATAATCATAGCCACCTCAGAACACTGTTGTATTTACCAAAGAACATGATTCAGGGAGAGCACTTGGGACTCAGTAGCCACTCAATATTTAACATTTACGAAGGGCTCCTCTTGTGCCTGGAAATATGCCATATATGTATTATCTCCACGGGTCTTCATAAGGACCCCATGAGGGAAGTACTACTTTTATATCCGTTCTACCGTTGAAGGAGTTGAGGCAGAGAGATGCAGCAAGGACGTTTTAAAGCCAGAGTTTGAGCTTGCGTAGTTTGACTGGAGTTCACACACTTACCCACTCTGCTAAACTGCCTTTCCTAATTATACATTACTGATATTAAATACCCTTGATCTGGGCAATACCATCTGGGCATGCTTGGGATTGCCTTGGTTTTTAGACAGAGTTGGACTCCTAGAGGCATGCCTTAGACCCAGCATATACTAGCACCTTTCTCTCCTCTTTCCCCTGCTCTGTCCCCACACGTGGAGTAATACATACCCTACTCTGTATTCTACCTCTCTCCTTAGGATAAAGGATTGGGGTGGGACATTAGGAAGACATTGTAATAGGAGCAAGAAGTAAAAGAGGGGGGATCATTATAACAGCTCTAACAAAGAAAGGTGATTCCAGTGCTCGCTTCGCCAGCACATATACTAAAATTGGAACAAAGAAAGGTGATTCCAAAAAGTGATTCTAGATTCTTAACTTGAGAATCTAGAGGACCATGACATAAGAATTAGACTTTCCAAGGACACCTTGATTATTTGTCTCATGCATGGATCCCAGTTTCAACTTGGAAAGCCCTAGAAATTTTACTCAGAATTACTACACAGAGAAATTGCCAACTGGTTAGTTTTTAAAAATAAAGTAACTTGACTTGTTTCAGTTTAGAAACTTAATTGCCTTCTTGAAGCCAAAAATCCCACCTCATGGTTAGTGAAAGGAATGAAGATCAATTTCTATTTCTTACTACCAGCAAATTAACCATTTCCCTTGCAAAGGCATGGAAAATTGGGAGGAGGGTAAGGGAAAGAATATAATAGAAAAAAAATCTTTCCAACATTTATAATTGAATTCTTTTTTTTTTTTTGCAAAAAAAAGCATAAAACATAATAGAAAGAGCGCATGTATAACACATGAATTAGAAATGCTACAAAATATTGTGCATAATTGATTATGCTCTACTGTGGGCTTTGCTGTATTATGCTTTTATTCAGGTCTTCAGTGTGGGTAGATATTAGATTTTTAAAATTATTTTCTAGAAGAGCGTAAATTTGAAGTATAATCATGGTTTAACTTGTTCCCCAAACTAATTCCTTTTTCTTTTGTCCAATGGCTTTGAACTGCTCTGCGTGAGCTTCATACTTGGCTTAAATATCCAAGTAAGTTAGCTCAGAATGGCTATCCTTGTTGTTAGAAAGCATGAAATAGTTTTGACATGCCACGATTCTCACTAACCCTTTAATTCTCTTCTAATACAAAACTTCAATGGACAGGATGCCCTAAAATATTTTCTTTTTAAATTGGCTTCGGAAGTTTCGTGTACTCTTAGAAAAGATGGCTTCCATCGGACCTCAGAAAATCACTTTGTACTTTCTTTTCTGAAGGTAGAACAGCCACATCACCATGACAGAGTTCATGAAGGGCTATTTTCTTTCCTGTCTTTCTGCATTATCAGTCATGTGTGATGTGTAATAGGGAAGTGGTTTCTAAGGCTAATAATTAAAGGACATCGTATTGAAAACAAAAACGAGGACATTCATGTCTTGAACAAAGTATCATGATTACCCTGAAAGAATAAAGCACTAATTTTGCAAGTAAAATGTACAGTCAATAAAGGATACAAATAATAGAAACAAACAAAAGCTGTAAATATTGCCTCTTAAAGGGAAAAAAGTTAAGTTATTTCACTTAGTCAGATTTCACTTCTTTTTCACAAAGGTTCTGCTGCAAACATTCGTTCCCCCGATGATTCCGATGCTTCGAACTCCTGACTCCCCCCGCCACCTCCCCCCACCCCCAGCTACAGGACCAAGAACTTCTCCAGGCAGGAATGGTTGATAAGCACATACATCAAGTATATACTAAATCTGTCTCCAGAAAGTCCTGGAAACTACTACTGCAATCCACCCTTTAGGAGGGTAACTTAACCGAACAAACAACCACCCCAGACCAGTAATGACAAGATGAGAGACAGAAAAAAAGAATCCACTAAATCTATAGAACAAACTGAGATTTCACCATGTTCCTTATTTTGAGACTCTCCTATTTCAGATGTACACTCTGTCCTAATCAGAACAAAACTCCAAAGACCCAAAGGTAATGAATGCCTGTATTCCTTTTTGACTCTAGCTTTCCTTCAGCATCAACCTGGACAATCCTTTGGTCTTTCTCTAGGTCCCCCCGATCCACTTTTGGGATGTTGAACAAGAAGAAAACAAGCCGAAATCATTTTACCTGAGCACTGACTCTGGGTGGTGGCAAAGGCAGTCCCACGAGCAGCTCCTGTTGCTTTCATTTTGCTGTGTCTGGGGCTGGTCATCCTGTTAATAATGCTCTTATGACCGCCCACTGGAAAAAAAGCATTTGCCCAGCTCTTCCCCCAAGAGACGTTTCAAGTAAGCAATGAACTTGGGCAGATTAGCCCCTTGGAATGTGCCGCTTTGGGATTAGCCTCACTAAGAATCCCATGGTCATTCTCTTGCAGCCCTCAAACACTGCTTGATTTGAACATCTAATCTGACGCCAGAAGAAAAACAAATCCCCAGAGAGATCGGATTTAACTGGCACAAGTCTTGACAGGCTCCCCCACCTCCTCCTTTCCTTTTTCCATTTTCAGAGAGAAGGCTCCTGAAAGTGTGATAAGGTGTTCTGAGTTCTGCAAAGTTCAACTCGGGAAAGCAAACCCTTCTAAGGAAACTGTGTATTAATGCTCCGAGTGGTTTGAACACACAAGGGGCATTGTTCCTTCCTCCCCAAAGAATGGGATGATAGCGTTTCCTTAAAGAGGAATGGCTAACAACTCCGCATGTCAAAAAGAACAGTTTGGTCCTCAAACCTGAGCCCAAGCAGGATGAAGTTGGACTTTGCCAGTGGCTTCCCACAACTTCTAAAATGTCAATAAATGATAAAACTTGTCTGATTGCACCTCCTGTCTTTGGTCCCTCCCTTGGAATTGCAAATGTGTGATTAGAAACCTACACTCTCCCATTCCCCTGTCACAGAGAGGAGCGGTGAGCATTCCAGGATAGGGACGTGGACTGAAAGCAGTCACACCAGCGTGGTTTGTGACCTGTGGTGGCCCAAGTGGGAGCTTCTGGCTCACACAAAAAGGGTTCTTTCAAACATCACCCGGGGGTGAATTTTTCAGATAATAGCAGTTCTTACCCACCTAAGTGAACAAACTGAGAGAGAAAAGAGCTCCACTTTCAACAATACACGAGTACTTTGTCAAAAGAAATATATAAGCATGTCCTCTCCAAAGGACTGCTCTCTCCCCACAGACAGAAGTCAGAGCAGAGAGGGGGTGCTTATGCTCAACAATCTGGGCTGTGAATCTGTGAGAGCAGGGCCACGTTGATCTTCATTTTTCCTGAAAACACCTAGTAGATGTTCCTTGAATGCTTGCGAGGGGTCATAGCGTGACCCGGCAGACTTACCCCGAACTCGGATGGAATCCTGCGCCTTCTCCTTGCCTCTCTGCTGTTTCCAAGACTGATCTCCTTCAAACTCTGGTCTCTCACATACTGAGGTTCCCCAGACACAAGAATCAATAAATTGTTTAATGGCCTCCAACCGAGGAGGCAGCCCAGTAAACAACTTACAAGTGGAACACCAGACTGAGCTTTTCCCTTAAACACACCGCGGAGAAGTCCCTTCACTTGTCTTCAGGAGTTTGGCTACAGAATGGTATGTAGTGACAACCTTGATGATTTGCATCCCCTCTTTTCAAGCAGAGGGAACACGCCCATGCGTTCTATTCTCAGGGACTCACCAGAGATGTGAGCACACAAAGATGTTCATTGCAGCTTTATTTATAACACAGAAAAATTGGAAACCAAAGTCCATCAGCGGGAGCCAATTAAACTATGGCTCAGCGCACTTGAGGATCAGAATCCAGTTTCAAAAGACTAATTACCTAGCGAAATACATATTTTCACATTCTTATGTGTGAAAAGCGGGCATAATAGTAAGTAAGTAATAATTAGAAATTTTAAATACATACAGACATAATAGGTAGGAACTATACTAAAGTGGAAACTGTGCTAATTTTTATTTTCTTCCTTTTGTTTTTCTCTATTTTCCTAAGTTGTTTTTTTTCCTGTAACCATATATTTGTAGTCATAAAACTATATTCTTTGTGGTCAGCCGGTTTCCAGTTCCTCCCCCCAACCGCCCTTCCCACCCCCCACCCCCTGCCCCAGCTATGAAGCTTAAGATGACAGGAAGTCCCTGGGAAGAGCAGTTCAGGAAGTGACTTGGGAAGAATTCAGTCAAGAGAGAGAGGGCCTAGCCGGCTTAGTCAGGAGAGCATGTAACCCTTGACCTCTGGGTGATGAGGTGAGCCCCACACTGGGTGTTAGAGATTATTTTTAAAAAATAGAGAAGGCTCAGTGGGGAATATGTGGAAAGAAAATTTCTATAATGTCCTGGGTGAGTCTTCCAGAGTCTGAAGGAGGACTGGGGAAAGGGAACAGAGAATAGAAGGAGACAGGCCAGAAGTAGGAGGGAGAGAAGGGACAGAAGTGGGAGAAGGAGGAAGGAGAAGAGGAGGAGGACGGTTGGCGGGCAGGTGAGCACCTGAGAGACACGGGGCTGGTAGGCTGTAGACTATCTGTGTGACTAAATAAATTGGTTACAGATGATCCCTCCCATGTAAGAAACAGGAACAATTCAGCTTTCTTCAACCTCCTTCCTCACCAGATGCTACTTCAACCCGTCATCTGACTTACTTTAAATCCTGAGTTCACTCACATTCATACTGAGCGTTTTAAATACTGCCCCTGTATTTTTCTTAATTCTGTTCCCTCACTCTTACTCATTTTCCCCCCTTTTTGCTCACTTTTCCTTTACAGAGATAAGTATTTGATAAGGACAAGAATACGGGGCATCTCCATGAACTTTATGCCAAAGACAAAAATATTACCACCAGAAGCATGAGCACTTTTGTTTAAGAGAAAGGGAGACCCCAGGTAAAGTCAGGGCGATGTTTTCACGTGAAGTCACAGAGGATCTTCAGGACCCTTTGATTTGAAAAGGTAATTAGTTCCAAAGAGACTTGTAGCTCTGGGCCACACTGTCCATATGGATCTTCTTAAAATCTTGTGCATCACCCAACAGTGCAACTCCTGACAGGATGTATTTCCAGCCTGTTTCAGATCTAGTTTAGAGAGAATATAATTTGAATACCAACAAGAGGAAACCACAAGGGTAATGCTGGCTGTGGTTGTTCCTTATGTAGTGGAGGAATACCTTATTCCCCTAATTCATCATTAAAGAGAAAAGTCGCACTCAAATAGAATATACTAAAAACTTTCCACGGGTATCTAACTCAATTTTAAGAATGGAAATCAGATTTCCTACCAGTAGAAACGAGGTTTTAAAATGGAAAAATGCATATTTCACCATTCAAGGCTTTTTTTTTTTTTTCCCCCTGTGATGTCCACATCTGACGACAACAGCAACAAGCAGCATGATACAAAGGAGTCAGCAGACATTTTCTCTAAATGAGAAATGATGGCAAATCATTTAGGCTCTTTGGGGGCCATATAATCTCTGTTGTACCGTTTGGCTCTCAAATTGTAGTGTTGTGTGGCTGTGTCCCCCTGAAGTGGGCAGCGGGCTGGGACTGGTGTGTGCTGGTCAGCCCTTGATACAGGAGAAGGGGATGTGCGTGATGGGGCTGCAGGGGAGGGCTGGTGGGCAGAAGAACCAGGCTTTCCTGGCACCATTCCTTGAGACTCCCAGCTCTTCCTCGAGCATGTCAGGCAACTTCTCACCCAGGTGCCTTTGCTCCTGTTTCTTCTGCCTGGACAGCTGCATCCGGATATCCCACAGCTTGCTCCCTGCACACATCCGGGGCCACTAAGAGACGTTCCTCGACCAGCTCTCGCAAGGCACACTGTGTCTTTCTCACAGCCCTTCACATTACCTGGAAGTACGTCACATCCTTATGTCATTATTTGTCTACTGTCTCCGTCCATCCCTAGAATGGGAGTGTTGAGGACACCGATTTTGTTTTGTGATGTCTGTCGCTCAGGCACCCAGAAGTGTGTTTGGGACCTCATAGGCATACATAGGGACATAGGCACCTTGTTGGACTTCCTTGCACATCAGTTTCTCACCTGTAAGATGACAGAAGCAGATGGACCTGTGTTTCCTAAAGAGGGACTTTAGGATGGTACCTTGCTGGGCATTTTCAATAGTTGGGTTAATGTTAAAATATAATATACAAGCAAAGGTTAACTCTTCAACTTAACAAATGCTATTGCTCAAGGGACCTACATTTTCCCTTTCAGAGTCATGAAAAAATATTTAATAAATTAGAGTAAAAACCATTTTCAGGTAAGAGAAAAATCATGACGCAACACAAAAGAGACTGAAACTGGGGAAACGCAAGACCAGTCCCTCTTAAGTGTTCCTTATTTTCATTGTGATGCTTGAAAATGAATATATGGTGGTCTCTAATCTTCCGAGTGGCAGTTACCTATAAAGTAGAAAACAATGCCAGAGAAACCTCACAAAATCAGCTGCCTCCAGAGAATGCCGCCACCAGCACGTCCATCCTGCAATGATCGGTTCGGCGGCCACTCCTTGGTCCGTTCCCCTCCACAGCACCCCATCCCCAGCACCATGCAGTCAGTTCAGTATTTAAACCTTTAGGATCTGGTCCTGGAGGTATCTTCGTCAGATCTGTAATTTCCCCCCGAATCTATGAACATATTATGCTCTAGTAAACTGAACTATTGACTGTTCCCCCATGCACCAGGCTAGTCCAGAATTCTCAACCTCTGAAGACGTGGTCCCATTGGTCCGGAATGCCAAGTTCCAGGATCTGTACTTCGTAAATGTGTCTTCGGTCCTCCAGACTCTGGATAAAACACTGTGTTCTTGAAGACGCTTGGCTGGGCACTGCCAGACATAGTAACTCATCACACTTACCGTTCCACTTCCGTGCCTTGCCCACACTTCCATTAAGGGAAAAGTCATACAGGCTTATAATTATTTATTTTCACATCGAAATTTATAATCAACCAATGACCATACTCAGTACTCTGGGTCTGTTATGGTGCTCCCTCATCTGGAACATGTCCCTTCTCCCTTCTATTTGTTACCCTGGTTTCTATGGGAATATGAATGAAAGCCTCATTTTTAATAAATCATCTTTGGGGGATAATTCTTTGCGGACTGAAATTATTTGTAAGAAATTTCACTTTATAGTCTCTACACTTCAATCATATACACCTTAACACGAAGTTAAATTATATTTTATCACCAGACTGGGAAAAGATTCAATAAGTTATACTTTACGATTACAAAGGAGACTCATTTTTTTATCAGTGGGTCATGCCATGTAAATTATAAATGCATTCAGAATTCTTCCATAGAGGTAACGAATATATATAAGAATGTTAATCTC
The DNA here is from genome assembly GCA_004024625.1 of Mellivora capensis. Classification (NCBI taxonomy): domain Eukaryota; kingdom Metazoa; phylum Chordata; class Mammalia; order Carnivora; family Mustelidae; genus Mellivora; species Mellivora capensis. The sequence continues at coordinate 115,627 of PISX010003081.1, forward strand.
AAAGGCATTTTCACAAACCATTTAAAAATATATTTCCAGGTTTCTTTGGAAAACTGTTTCTTCATCATAAAGCAGCTAATCACTGCTTGGCAACAACATAAATTTCTAAAGAATTCTACAGTTCACAGAATGCTTTCCCAAATAGCATTTCATGAAATATTCACAGTAACTCTGTAAGGCAGGTATTATAAAATTCCATTACCCGAATAAAAACCTGTGGCTTACAGAGGTTACAGCATGTCAAAGTTACACATCAGCCGTCAGACTTAGCCAGACAAGCCCCAAGCCCTTGTGCTCCCTTTCGCTAGGGTACAGAGAGCCCTGCATCCCTTTACGCTCTGTGACTGGCTTTAGGGGTGCTGAATGATCTTTTTCTTCTTTGTAGTGGAATAAGTGCATTTTAATCATCCCACTCTTAATAAACATATACATACATCATCAAGCCCAATATATTTCTGAAATATTGCATGGGGATGTAGGCTTCTATTTCAAAACCATCCCAGTTAGAGTCCATTTGTTTGAATGTAATATAGCTCATTTCCTGCCTGGTACCATAAACACTTAAAAGCCACATACCTACTCTTAGGGACTTTATTGGTTTCATTGACGAAAAACAGAATCACAATAGTGCCGACCCTATTTCAAAGGCAATGGTAAGATGAACTTGACCAGAGAGTAGAAAATGCAAGAAGAAATTATGACCAACCACGCTATAGGAATGAGATTTGACCCCCCCCCCCATCTCCCCGCCAACTCAAAGGACAAGAGCCAGGAAGTTTAAAAATATGAGTTATTTGTTAGAAACGCCTGTGTGCACAACCAGTGATGGGGCGGGGTGGGGGCAGGGAGGGGGTGGTGGTTTCTATATTCGTGGAGGCCGCCCCCAAAGGAAATACAACTTTATTTTCTGTGGTGTAAAAGAAGAGTGGGAGCCAGGAGATGTCCTCCTCTATGCTCTTAATTCTGTTTACCTTTCATTCCTCATTCCTGCCCTGCTCTGACTTTGTCAGGAGCCCAAGAAAAGAGGCTGAGTGGTGAAATGGAAACATGTTGTGTTATGTAGAAATGTGGAATTTATGTGACAAACTGTATCACAGATTCAGAGGCTAATTTCCATTTTGTTTACCTCTCTGGCCCTGAAAGGATGAAGATGTTGAGAAGAGCGTAAGGATGGATACATAGTTGCAATTGTATTTGTAGTAGAGTTCCCAGGTCAGGATTCACCGCTAAGGAAACCAAGGGCCCTTTCCCTCTCCTCCTCTCTCTCTCTCTCTCTCTCTCTCTCTCTCGGTATATAAATAAATATATAGATACCTAAAATGTAAAACACATGCAAATATATATTCATATTTCTATATTGCTAATAGATAATATAGTCTACATTCTATGTTACTATTTTTATATTGTCCTCATATTTTATATTTATTTTTAATTGTACACATTTTATTTATAAAATATATTTCATAACATATTAAAATGTATTCAGAACATTTGCATATATTCTAAATATTTGTGCATACACATATACATTTTTCAACTATTTTTAATTTCTTTATCATCAGTCCTAACTACTTTGAAGTCTTCTGGTTTATCTGAGATACTGATTTATCTTAATCAAGGAGTGATTTCAATTCTCAGGCCAAACACTGTGTCCTCACAAGGGACAGACTTAAATCTGGCTGTGGGCTTTTATTTCTGAAACCCTGCTTTTCTTTATCCATTCAAAGCTGTTGAAAGGCAGAGCCCCGTGGAAGCCTGACTGGTCAGGAGTCCCAAATTACCCAGCCTAGCCCCGGCTTGTTGATGGCTATGCATGTGACCTTGGGGAAGTGACCTCATCTTGGTGATCTCTTAGGTCAGCCTCAATTCTTAGAGCTGAGGATTCAGGGAATCAGAAACCAACAAGTCTGTCCTCATTAGTGTGTAGGGAGTGTGTGTAGAGGCATTTTGAAAACGAGGTTTGTTGTGTGTTTTTTTTTAATTTTTGCCAATTTGTGGAACCATTATTTTTTTGATAACAAACAAAAATGTAGCACAGCATGAGGTTTTGTGCCTACCGAGACAAAGTACATAAGGAGATTTGAATTAATAAATAATCCCTGAAAGAATTCTCACTAGATGCCAACCATTCTTAAGAATGCCACTGGTGTAGCAATCTGGCACACGTGAGAAGTTCTAATTCTGTTTCAGTAAGACTTCAAGTATTATTAAGACATTATTGCAATTAACTAATAATTAACTAATATTGCAATTAACTAATATTGCAATTAACTAATAATTAACTAATAATAATAATTAATATTAGTTAACTAAATAACTAATAACGAACATTGCTAAGTTCGGCCATTGAGAGAGTTTTCAAGACCAGACTTAAGTGTTCTCTTGCTCTCCTCCACCGCCAAAGGAGGAACCAAATCTTGGTGATCATTCAGGCCAGACTCTGCAGAGACTGCTCATGATTTTTCTTTTTTTTCTTTTCTTTTTTTTTTTTTTACTAGCAATCAAGAATTATTTAACTGCAGAGGCTGAGATCAAGTCAATCCCATTTTTATTATGAGAAGCAAGTTATGAGCAAACAGGTGCCGTGATGTAAATGTGAAAGTATTCCTATTAATCTCTGGAAATGAAAAATTACTAGATATTAATTTAATGCAGTGTAAATGTATTCTGTCTGATAGCCATCTTTCTCTGTCGAATTACTAGATTGTTAGGTAGGAAATAAAACCACCCACATAAACTCAGCCTCTGGTTATGCTGTACTGATCTTAAGGTGGTTCAAGGTTATGGGGCCTGGCTTCAAAATCCTGTCAGTGTCCTCCCTTACGTTCTCACTACCAACCTAAGCTCTAGCTTTTTTATTTATTCTTATCTTAGTACAATATAAAATCTTTATGGAAGATTTTAGGTCCTAGAAGACACAGATCCATGTATTAGCTTTCTCTAAATATACTGATTTAAATTTGAGGCACACAGAAATTAACACAAACTCAAAAATAGGTGTAAAAACAGTAGATAATGAGACATATAGATTGAATCTCCAATTTGTATTCCATTGAATGGCAACATGATTTTTTTTTCTCCTCTATTTTCTTACTACCTCACCTTACCCTAACATAGAGAATTCTCATCTTTTTTTTTTTTAAGGCTTTATTTATTTGACAGACAGAGATCACAAGTAGGCAGAGAGGCAGGCAGAGAGAGAGAGAGGAGGAAGCAGGCTTCCCGCCGAGCAGAGAGCCCGACATGGGGCTTGATCCCAGGACCCTGGGATCGTGACCTGAGCCGAAGGCAGAGGCTTAACCCTCTGAGCCACCCAGGCACCCTCCTTTTTTTTTTTTTTAAAGATCTTACTTATTTTTTTGAGAGAGAGAGAGTGAGAACAGAGGGAGAGTGAGAGGGAGAAGCAGATTCCCCGCTGAGCAGGGAACCTAGTATGATTGGGGGGTGAGGCTCAACCCCAGGCCCCTGAGATGATAATCTGAGCTGAAGGCAGATGGTTAACCGACTGAGCCACCCAGGCACCCCGAGAATTCCCATCTTTGTTTGATACCAAAATGAATTTCCAATAGCACTATTCTTCTGAAAGAAGCTATGCTAATAAAGTTATTCCAAAAAACATACTGTGGTGGCTTCCTAATTTGTCTCCCCATTTCACTGTCCATCCAGCAATAATCTTTTTTCCCATATTATTCAAGAGACTTTCTCAGAGCAGTTTTAGGTTTGAAGAAAAATTGAACAGAAGTACAGAGAGTTCTCTAATATTCCCTCCCTCCACTGTCCCCATGGTTTCCTTATCTACCGTCTTGCGCTAGTAGACCGTGCTACATTTGTTCCAATTTACGAACTGACATTGACATGTCTTCATTCCATTAAATCCACAGTTTATGTCAGGGTTCTTTCTTTGTGGTGTACAGTTCTCTGAGTTTTGCCAAATGCATAGCATCGTGACTCTATCATTGTGGGACCGTATGGAAGAGTTTTAGTGATGACCATTTTTAAAAAAAAATCATTTATTTGACCGAGAGAGAGCACAAGCAGGGGAAGCAGGAGAGGGTGAGGGAGAAGTAGGCTCCCCACTGAGTGGGGAGCTGGACACGGGCTCCATCCTAGGACCCTGGGATCACCACTAGAGCCAAAGGCAGATGCTTAATCGACTGAGCCACCCAGGTGCCCCTAATGATGACCACTTAAAAGAACAGATTAGTTGCAGCACCTCAGTGGCTTAGTCGGCTAAGCATCCTACTCTTGGTTCTGGCTCAGGTCATGATCTCAGGTTCGTGAGATTGAGCCCCGCATCAGGCTCCACACTGGGCATGGAGCCTGCTTAAGATTCTCTCTCTCCCTCTGCCCTGCTCCCCCCACACTCTTTCTAAATAAATAAATAAATAACAATAAGATAAAATAAGGAATTAGCTCATGGCATTCCATCTCCCTGGCCCCAAAAATCATCCAGTGATCTCTCACTGCTTCTAGAGGATTATCTAGATTCCTCAACTGGTCCCAAGCTGGCATACTTCTCACATCCCCCCTCACTGCCTCCAGCCACACCAAGCTTCTTTCAGATCTGTCACCGCTCCAGAGAAAGGGGCATAAGAGTAAGAACGTCATAATATAAGTTAGTCTTTCATCTGAACACTACTTTTTAAAGGAAATATAAACAGATAATATTCATGACCTGAGTAGAAGGGGTTGTGGATGATTTGATGTTTCAAACGTACATTTTCATAAGTAGCAATTCTCCACAGATGTATTTAACTTGATCATGTGATCTATCCTAAGTTTCCTATCGGCACTTGAAGGGTAAGTGTGATAACTAAATTGGAAGTAGGGTCAGATCATTAATCACTGAGAAATCATGGAGCAGAGACTAAATATCCTGTTTCATCTACCAACTTAAACTCCAAACCCTAAGTCTGCAAGAGATCTTAGGTCCTTTCTCCAGTATTTAGTAAAAAACTACCTTCTTTCTGGTGAAAGACAACTTGTTTCCAGCTAATGATGTCATTATTTTTTGTTTTTTGTTTTTTGTTTTTTAGATTTTATTTATTTATTTGACAGAGAGAGAGAGATCACAAGTAGGCAGAGAGGCAGGCAGAGAGAGAAGGGGAAGCAGGCTCCCCGCTGAGCAGAGAGCCCGATGTGGGGCTCGATCCTAATGATGTCATTATAAAGGAAATTCATAAAACACACACACTCTCACATGAAATTCCTGACTCTGGGATGCTATCCCCGTGTTAAAATATGGTGTGTGACCATTCATTAAAACTGTCACTTCAGGTAAAGGCATATAATAGACTGTAATTCCATTTGACTTTCACACACAGACACACACACACACATACACACAGATACACACACACACAAAATAATACTGTTTCTTCTGTTCAAACAGGTCTTTCTTTCTCCTTTTCCTTTTTGTTTTGAGCACCACATGTCCTACTGAGGTGTGCATTACCATTAAATACTGAGTCCACCCGAAGTCACAGCAACCGAAGAACAACGATGAGGTTCAGGACACATAGGAATGCACACATGGGTATCCGTTTTCTCCCACTTCAAATCCCAGGGTCGGTTATTTGAGAGTAAATTATTATGAGAGAGGGCGTGCATTTCACAAATGTACAGATCTAGTACTCCACAAGAGAGAATGAGGTAGAGAAAACATTTCTTTATGCTAACAGTTGTAATGCAGAAGTCTTTAAACAATCATTAAGAATAAAATGTAAACAAAAGCTTAGCTGTGGACTTTCTGAGTATACCTCATTAAAGTTTGATGCTACCTGGAGCTCTGACCGCAACCATTGCCTGGAGAATCTGGAAATGAGCAATCAGAGCCGCATTCACCTCTGTTTTAATTAATTTACATCAGCATTCAGGAACATCTGCTGAACACGGATCATGTGCAACATTGTTTTAGTCACAGAGGAAATTCAAAACTTTGCAAAGACCCTGTATCTGCTTTTCAGTACCTACTGTGTGCTAGAGCAATGCTTCTCATGTGATCTGTGGTGAAGGATCATTTTTTTTTTTTAAAGTTCAATCCATTACAAACTGATAGTTTTGTAAAATGCCACAGAATTATGCACGTGAACTTTGTGGCAATGGCAAACTGCTGTAAATTTCTGAGTGTTCTTTCTCAGTTTCTGCACCTCTCTCGGCATTCACAAACAGGCTGTGGGCCAGCACCAGTTCATGGACCCTAAGGCTCGACACAGCGTGTAGCCTGCGAACTAGCAGCACAGGCTGCATCCAGGAACTTGCTAGAAATGCAGATTCCTAGGCTCCCCCAGACCCATCGAATCGGCACTCTTTTGAAGAGAAATCAATCAGATGGATGAAAAGCTACAATAGGGGTGCCTGGATGGCTCAGCTGCTTAAGCATCCAACTCAAGGTTTGGCTTAGGGCATGATCTTGGGTCCTGAGATGGAGCCCCATGTGGGCTCTGCACCCAGCAGGAAGTCTGCTTGAGAGTGTCTCTCTCTCTCCCTCTCCCTCTTCCCCTTCTCCTGCTCATGCTCGGTCTCTCCCCCAAATAAATAATCTTTTAAAAAAAGAAAGAAAAGCTACAATAACATACAATCATAGCAGTAGTAGCGGGTTTACAGTGCTTACAATAGCATATATACGCCGGTCTAATTATTTCCTTATATTAACTAATTTGAACCTAACAAACCTGTGAAGTAAGTGCTTCTGTCGAGCTCCTTTTGCAGATAGGGACAATGAGGCAGTAGAAGTCAGGCTTCTCGACCAATGTCACACAGCTAGGGAGCAGAAAGCAGGCACATGGAATAGTATAAGTGAAATAAGAGATGTAGAGACGGCTGAGCAGGGATGCTCAGAGGAGGGAAGGGGAAGTTTTGGCCAAGAGAGAACCTGGACCTGGGTCTGGAGGACGCCGGTGGTCTCAGCATAGAGGAGGCACTTAAATGATTTTTGTTGCATTTCTTTGAATTAATTGACTTTTGTCCTTCGGTAGTTCTATAATTTCAGGGAGGTGGTTTCAATTTAATGAGCTATTCTCAGGCTTTCTACTTTTTTAAGATTTAGCTCCAATTTTCCTTTCTTCTCCTCTTTCCGTCTCTACAATGGAAAGGGTTTCCTCTTCTCAATTCCAAACACTTTGTGTTTTCCCTGCCTGTTAATGCTTTCTATCCCTCTTGATGGAGTACAGTTATTCTATATCCTCGGGCTCATTTAGGGCTGGGGCCGTATCTACTTGCCTTTTTACTCTCTTCCCTAACCCCAGTGCCTGGTACCTAACAGACCTTCAGAAAATACTTGTTAAAATAATGGATGATATTACACAGTTATCAAGAAAATGATCAACTGACTGTTGATGGAGCATGCTTTAAAATATTCATTAATGGGACACCCTGCTCTTCTATCTTCCCAACCTGTTTTGCACCAGTGGAACTACTGAGCCTTGAAATTCTGGGCCAAATGTACCTGTCAGTCTAAAGGCCTTGCCCCTGAACTGGCTGAGTGGATACACTGGGTCACGTGTCCGTGCGTGCCACACATGCATGCGCACACACATGCCCAAGCATATCGTGTTTTGTTTTATGTTGTTGGAATCTGCTAGACACACTCCAAGTTCTGTTTTCACCAATTCTATGTTATAGAAAACATGCTGGAAAGCACTGGAGAGAGAGAAATATATTAAAATGTATCAAATCTCCACCCCTCCTTTGGTTGGCATTATAGCTTATTAGCACATTTGAAGGACAATGGTTCCATACTATCATTCTTGAATGCATGAGTCTCCAAATTAGCATTTTGGAATCCAAGGGAAAAAAAAAAAAAAAAAACCTTAGGAAGGTTTTTGATTGCCATATGCTATTTTGAAAGTCCACAAAGTCTTTTCTTAAGTGTCAGTAGATGTCATTATTTAAATTCAGCCATTGGTTAAGTAGTGTAATTGCCCATCAATTAGGTTTTCCCACTGAATTTAGATCATGTTATACCACTCCTTTCTCAAAAATTTTCAAGTCTTAGAAAATAGAGGCTGATGGTAGATTATGTGAAAGATAATTTTAGTCAATGTCATTCAAAGTAACAGAGACCAGGACTTTTATTTCTTAGGTAGCCTTTAAATGAGGGTCCTTGCTAGCTTCTGTTCTATCCAAATAGAAAGTTCTGCATTCTCTATGTTAAAAAAATGAAATTGCACCAAAAGAATCCTAAATGGCTGCATGTTAGCTGGTGTTTGCCTACATGGGGAGTTCTGTGTGCCCTGGCCGGGTTTAAATGATAAATTAGTCCATAAGACGGAGGACAACATCTTGAAGTGCTTAATTAATCCACTTAATTCTATGGCTCCCTTTCTTTGTGTTCTTAGACACAAATCCTACCCGCATCTGTACTGCTCTGCCCATTACTTAAGGTTTCAGTCCTCACTGAGGAGCTCCTCAAGACACTGTAACTATCAACTTGAGCTTTTGTGCGAGACATCAGTCCAAGTAATTTGGAGAACATTGATGTGAATGTTAAACCACTGTTAGTGATTTGTTTGCACAGTCCTCTCTCACCTGGACTGCTTAGAAAAAAAGAGAGAGGGAGAAAGAGAGAGAGAGATGCAATGATAGCCTGCTCGTGTTTCTGATTATGACCAAGGACAAAGCGTTCCATTGCCTTTCTCCCTCTGCAAACCTAAAGCGCACTGCCTATCTCTTATTACCTCCCAAGGCACTGTGGTCTGAACTGATAACATGATGACAGCTTTGGATTCTCCGAGTATCGTATGGAGGCTTGTTAGCTACAGTGCTAGCTTGCTGTATGCAAAATAAAGCAGCCTGTTCGACTCGCTTTGTATAACAGGTGGCTGAGTTTAAGCAGTTTTAAATGACATTCTTGTTTGCCTTATACCTAAATGTCAATTTTCTTCAGATTAAAAAGGCACTCTATAAATTAACATAACTTTAAAAAGCGCGCGCACACACACACACACACACACACCCCCACTGGGAATTTTTCCGAGTTTAAGTAACATGGAATTTGATTACACAGTGCATTCTGGGGCTCAGCCTCAGCAGGTTCTAGACAGCAGGCAGGCTGATTATGACTTAAGCATTGTTTCAGTGTGATTTTGCAAAGGATTTCATTTAATGCAGATTAGTAACTTTATTAAGCTGTTGATAATTGAAGCCTCTTAGGTTTGACAAGTACCATCCAGCAAGGTAGATTAGTGGGCTTTAATTTGCTGCTCTCAAAGAGCAAACAAAGACTTAGCAGAATAATTACATCTCCTCAGTGGGCTAATAAAAGGCGACATCACAATGGTGCTTCAGGCCATTTCTGCATTTCTGCAGTTTCCTTTGGGGCCCGGCCGTTAGAGCTCTGTGCATTTCTCTCCAGTGACACCCAAATCTAGCACCTGTAAATTACCTCGTTTCAAGGGCAATGACCGATGAGGTCACGTGAAATGTGAGTCCTGAGCACAAATATTTACTTCAGAGCAGGCCGTCTTCTACCTTAGTCGTAACTTTTCCCTAAAATTTTCTGTCCACCCCTTCGTCCAGATTGTAAGTCTCTCGAGGGCAGAGGCCAGGCCTCTCATCTGATTCCTTAGCAACCAGTACATCATCGGGCCTGTAGCGACACAGTCTATTTGCCCACCAGATTAAGGAATTATTTCAAATAATTATAAAGTATGCTTACTAATAACGTTATCGCCAAACTTTCAAATTCCAGGAAGTCTTAGAGGGGGGTATCAGGTTGCTGTTTTAGCCAAAAGACTGAGTCAACAGAGGAAAGAGATTAAATCAATGAGTGAAATGAAGATTTATTATCTGAGAGATTCTCAGCCACACAGAGCATCTAGCCCAAGTCAGTTGGCTAAACAAATTAACTTAGTGTGTTAACATGCCCCAGTCTTGACTTCAGTTGATTTGGTGGCATGCAAGAAGAGAAAGACTCCTTATTGCCCTGGACTGCTGGGTCTACCACATTTCTAACAGAGTCACCAAGCAGACGGTGAAAAATGCTACACTAGGGGAGCCGACGTAAATAACATTTCTTAACGGGAAATGCCAAAGCTGTTTGAAATGGCTGGAAATGAATTTCTGAAATCAATCCTTTTTTTCATTTTTTCCCTCTTCTATCTCTGAACATTAGAACATCAGCGAGACCGCAGGTGTGGAGACTCAGGTCTCCAGGGACTGATGCTGGATTTTTCTTCTCCATTGGCTTCACAGACAGCTTGCTTTTTCAGACTGACACCCGAAACCTCAAACTTGGCAAGCGATGCTGAATATTTGGGGAGATATCACTTTCCTTAAGATTAATTTTAAACTCAATCCCACTTCTCTGTCTCCCACTTCATTCTATAGATCGTACGAGGGCCACACTGAGTTACTATAAAGTTCTCCCTTAAAGATTCTACCAAGTGACCTAGCAAGGACGCTTGGCTACAGGTCATGGAAGCTGTCCCCAGGGACATTATGATAGCATAAAGAGCAAAGGAGAATGAAACCTGATTCTGGTCTTTCATGTGAGTGAGTAGTGACTTTTTTCCGGACTACATACTTTGTAAACGATGGACCCTTTTTCCAAAGCAACATCCCTAGACATGTCTGTTTCCTAAACCACAGAACAGAGCAGAATGGTAACAAACGTCAAAAGGATACATATGTAAGAGTGCTAAAGCCAGGAATTAGAGTCAAGTATTTACACTAGTCTACTTCCTAGAGCTCTCAGTCAGTGCCTTTCTGTTCACATGTGGCCATTTTTATTTTGGTACTACCTCCTCACCCAGCCGCAATGTTCAGAGTGGAATAGATCAGTGGACCAGTGATGGTGCCTGACTGCAGAGCGAAAAACTGATAGGTGGGCCACTACCTGTGACTTATGCATTAGCCCCCAAAGAGAATCTGATCATTCGTATTCCTTTTCTTGGAAATTCAAACTTAGAAACTTAGAAAAAATGAGCCAGTAACCATGGTGAACTAATGCAGGGAAATCTTGAGGGAGAGAAAGTTCCCGAAAGGCAACAAGACCTGTGCCTAAGTAGAAACTGGAGGAGGGGGACAGGCATCATCAGAGTCCTCTATTGGACCGGTGGAGTTACAAGCAGAGATGCCGTGTCTGAGAGAGAAACCAGGTAACCTCTGGAAGACAGAGAGATGGAGGGAAAAGTCCTGCTTCCTAATCCGCCCCCCATCTCAATTCCAGTCAATTTCTAGGCTCACAATAATTTCCTCTCTCCTGAAGTGACTTAAGTGTATTCATGCTAGTGTAGCTCAGAGAGGTACCAGTAAAATCAGATAAGCCAAAAGACACCAAAAACACCTTATTTCTTCATAGGTCACAGATCCAGCTCTCAAGGGCAGCATCTCATTTGATCTACCTGAGCGCCATGGTGGAAGAAACTGGCATTTGGAGAGCAGATACGACTTGCTCAAGGTCACACCACTAGCAACTAGCAAAGCCAGGATTCAAACCAACGATTCTAATCCAGATACATCTACTCACCCCTCCGTGTGGAAGGCAGAGTTGGCTGGCTTCTAAGACCAGAGTATTTTCATTTCTGGAAAGGGTCTCATTTGAAGGACAAGTACAAATAGGCTGATACATTCTGTCTGTATCAAGGGCAAGATCTGAGATGCTATTTTGCATTTGGAATCACGTGTTTGCGCCGACATCCATGGGTCTTGGCTGTCCCAACGTTTCACCTAATGAGACTCATCTAAAGGAACGTGACTTTCAACATTTGGGCAGTTCTTTCTGGACTGTATTAGAAAACATAGTTTAGGGATCTCAGTAAATATAGGGACAGACATTTATAGTGAAATCCATCCCCTTGGGGCTCCATCCTTTGCCCCAAGGATGCTGTTGACAATGAAGGGCTTCCTCAGGGGTCTTTCTGAGTATGGTTTCTGGTAATCTCTTGCAGGGACAGTGCTCAAATGCAAACTCAGCAAATTGCCTTTTGACAACTTGTTTTGTACGTTCTTTCTGTACTACAAAAGGTCTGATGATTCCGTGGGGGCCTTCCAGGAAATAGTTATACAAGAAGAGGAAAATACCTATTACCTTTAATCCTGACTCCCATTAGGAAAGGATTCTGGTAACATGTTGGCGTATGTTCTTGGTAGAAAAGTATAGGATAGCCCAGGAGCCTACAAGACAAATGTCCGATTTCCCCCTGGGATGCGGTGACCCGGAGAGAACATGCACAACTGAATTAACCATTCATCTGAGAATGTGCTGACCAGGCATGGGAGGGGCGGGACTAGCAATGGCCCCAGCATGGGACAAAGCGTGCCTGTGAAATGTGGCGAAGGTGTGCCTTCTTTCAGAAGAGATGTGGCATTTATACAAATACCCCCAAACAGGTCCTGCATACAGAAGACACAGCTACACCTTTGTTTCGCAACATCTGCAATGTATTTGCCTTACCTGCCTACTTCACAAGCTGGGGGACATGGATTCTTCCAATTTGAGTGGTTAAAAAAAAGTCAGGACAATCCTGGATTTAATCATTAGCATCCTTGACGTGTTAGAAAACAAGTTTAGGAATCAGGGATTTGAGGTGGAACTCCTGCTGAAAAATTATCCCAGGAGCTTGTGAAAAATGTGCCTACTGGTCCCTTGCTCATGGATTCTGTATCTGTCAGCAAGGTGGGGTTCTCAGCATTTCCATTTTTATTTTTATTTATTTTTTTAAAGATTTTATTTATTTATTTGACAGGCAGAGATCACAAGTAGGCAGAGAGGCAGGCAGAGAGAGAGGGGGAAGCAGACTCCCTGCTGAGCAGAGAGCCCGACGCGGGGCTCGATCCCAGAACCCTGAGATCATGACCTGAGCCGTAGGCAGAGGCTTTAACCCACTGAGCCACCCAGGTGTCCCAGCATTTCCATTTTTAAACAACAACCACAGACAATTCTAGAAACAACTCTCTGAGATACACTGCTAATGTTTCCCCTTGGCCACTGGTTGTGGTCTGAGTTTCTCAAGGTTGGCTACTTAGGATTCTTTGCAATGCACGGAACGCTCTGCTGCTGGCTTACTATAGCCCTGTCATCCTGCTCCAACATTGTGACTAGAATTTCCCTACAGGCCTCTCTGCCCTCTACCCCCTCCCTCGGCCACCCTCCCTGGTACCATAGAAATATCGTCTGAAACCAGAGTTTCTCAACCACGGGACTACTGGTACAACCTTGGTACTACTACAATTCTTTGTTGTGCGGGGCTGTCCTTGTAGGGGGTTAACAACACCCATGGCCTCTACGCACTACCAACCAGTAGCATCCCCAACTCCAGTTACAACAACCGCAATTGTTTCTAGGGATTGCATAATGTCCCTCCGTGGCAAAACTGACCTTGGTTGAAAACCACAGTTCTTAAACCTTAGGGAAGAATGGGCTGGTCTCCTCTATGGCATAAATGTTTTTCTGTGGTGTTCAAGCACCTGTGTGACTTAGCTCCAAACCACATTTCCAGCCTTGTCTACCGTTCAACTCCTCAATGACCCTCACTCTGCTTTCCCAGGAAACCCGGACTCCTTCAAAGCTTAGCTTAAAATTTATCTTCTCCCAAGTTTTTCTTGATTTTTCCTAATTTCGTCGTCAGTTCCCTTCTTGTGTTCCGCACGTTCACCAGCCCCTCTATACAGAACTTGCTCAAATTTGTCCTGCAATCCAAGTTTTGTCGGTCTCCTTCCCTTGGACTGCAAAGACCAGACCTTATTTCTGCCCAGGTCGCTAACACTTAGCCTAGGGAAAGCCCACGCTGGCTCTTAATAATGTCTGTGCAAATAAATAAAAATGTGACATAGAAAGCCCACCACAGAGAGTAAACATTTTTTTCCCCTGAATCTATATATTGTAACTGACTCACCAGGAATAATGGAAGTGAAATGCAGTGTGTGTACTAGACCTGTAGCATCACGCTGGGAGCCAGGGTATCTATCAGCCATATCGAGAACAGTTATGCAGCATTAAGTCTTTAACTAGAGTTATATTAAAACTAGTAAGAATAGGTGACCAAGCTACCCATAGGCAAATTCTTTTTTCTTTTCCTTTTTTTTTTTTTAAGATTTTATTTATTTATTTGACAGACAGAGATCACAAGTCAGCAGAGAGGCAGGCAGAGAGAGAGGAGGAAGCAGGCTGTCTGCTGAGCAGAGAGCCGGATGCGGGGCTCGATCCCAGGACCCTGGGATCGTGACCCGAGCCGAAGGCAGAGGCTTTAACCCACTGAGCCACCCAGGCGCCCCCCCATAGGCAACTTCTATTAAGTAAAACCACACACCCCTCAAACCAGCCCATAAGCCCTTTTCACTTTAGTATTTCTCCCTTTAGTAGACCTAAGTTATACCGCAAGTCATCTTTGCAAAGCACTCATTCAGGGAGGTGCTGTGTTAGCACCTTTGGTGGGATTGTTCTAAAGAGAACCCCCAAGGAGTCCTAGCTTTTAGGAATTACTCTATTATTGGCTTAACAATTGCAGTAATTCACAGCAATTATCTTGTCTTTGGTCCCCCCCCCTCCTCGCCCCCACCACATTGCCTTGTGCCCTTTCTTCTGTTGCAAAAAAAATGCATCCAGTCCACACCAGCAGCAGGTCTGGCCTCAGGTCTGAAGCTTATTTCTACCACCTTAACTAATACCTTAACTACCTGGAATTCAGAGGGAGATGGAGACCAGGGACTGGGAGGGGATCGAGCAGGGACTGTTGAAGAAGAAATGATGGTGGTGGAAGAGGTCCTCTGAGAGCTTTTGTTTTCATTTATAAGGTGTCAACATTTATCACTGATAATCTGTAGGAAATGAAACCAAAACAAAGGTTAAGAGGACCTTCTTCCTCATGGAAATCGGTAATTCTGCCTAGAGTTTATGAGTGAAGACTGCCTAAGTCCTCCATCTTTGGATTTCTTTAAACACAACACCTGTGTCTAGCTGGCTGGTCTCCTGGTTAGACAGAGAGAGGGCTGAGAACAGGAATTCATGTGCCTTAGTTTCGTGAGGCAGCTCATACAAATCTCGTATTTTCTTGCTGCCTGGTTATCTTGTTTTTCAACGCTCGCTTTTTAAGTTATGAACCCAGTTATCACCAGTTGCTGGCTTGGTCCATTTTACCGCTGCGCCTCAACACATGCATTTAGAGCCACATGCGCGGAAGACTTAAATTTGGTCTGAGGCAGAGATATTACAAGCGTCTATCAAACACCATGTATCTTTCCCATAACCATCATCTGATGAAAAATAATGTCAACAATTGTGCAACTGCAGTGTGAATGCCCTAATTGGTCAACTAGACCAGAATGATGAGTTGCTTTTTTTTTTTTTTAAACCAATGTCACTTCTAATCTATTACAACAGTAATGAACAGCCAGGCAGCCTATTTCCCACGGATGTCTTCAAAGCTCTACAGATTGCCATCTGAACCATTCTTTAATTGCATTTGGCACAGATTGTACTATGCTCCATAGAACCAAGAAGGCGTATTAACTAGATTTGGCTATCCCTAAGTCACTATAATGATGAGGCTTTCTATGTCTGAAGGAAGCTTAACTTCAGTCTTTACTATCAACTGTTGTAACCACCTAACACATAGTAGTTGCCTGAAAATCCAAATTTCTAAGACAATGTATTCATTTTTTTAGATTTCTTATTGGGTTAACAGGAATTAAGAGTATTTTTTGCTTGTGTGTATGTGTGTGTGGTCTGTCCAATCTTGGATATAAAATTTTCTGGATAATTAAGATAAAATAAGAAATAGTTGATCCAGTAGTATATATACTCCAAAATTTATCTCAAAAATTTTATCTTTTATTTTGTTTATTTTAATTTTTATATCATTTATATATATTACATATTTATTTTATATATTATATATAATATATATTTTTATATTATTTATAATATAAATATTATAATCTCTCAAAATAAATTCTCTCAGAATATTATATTCTCTCAAAAATTTTATCTTTTATTTAGTTTAAATTTCATATTATTTATATATATTTATATATTTATTTTATATATCATATATAATATATAATAAATACATATATTTATAAGATATGTTTATTTTAATTTTTATATCATTTATATATATTTATATATTTATTTTATATATAATATATACATATATTTATAATATATATTTTTATATTACTTATAATATAAATATTATATTCTCTCAAAATAAATTCTCTCAGAATGAATATTATATTCTCTCAAAAATTTTATCTTTTATTTTGTTTATTTTAATTTTTATATTATTTATATATATTTATATATTTATTTTATATATTATATAAAATATATATTATAAATATGCATATTTATAATATATATTATATATGATTTGTTTTTGAATTTATTTTGCCATTGACATATATATTTTGCTTTCAGCTTTGTCTACTGTCTTATCTCCATTGTTAGTGTATAATCCATACCATTTAAAAAAATGTCTCTGATAATGGGGAAGGATGGCTGTACAGTATCCTCCCTCTAAGCCAGTGATAATTCCCTAACCATTTCCATTTGGCTACTTTGGCTCAGTAGAGACACCGACTTGACTTCAGTGCATAGAGAATAGCAAGGAGGCACGGCTCCCTTCAGGCCGAACTTCGTCTATGTTAAGAGGTGATGATGTACCTTTGGGGTAAGGTGCTAATGTGCATTTTGGAGTGCCCAGTGACAGCACTTCTGATCAAACATTGGAAGATGGAATACATGCATTTTTTCCTGGTCGCTCTCCAATATTCTCCTAAAATGACAGTAAAGGAAAAATAAAAACAAAACAAAGGCATATCCCTCAAGGATAAGAGCATGGAGAAGAAGGTGGTAATTCATGATGGATGCCAACAACATTCTGAAAGCTTTAAGTGGTTGAGTGGTAGTGGGTAGACCTCACTGGGCTTGTTCAAAGATTAAATGACTGGATGTGGCACAAGCCAACAAGAAACAGGCTGTTTCACTCGGCTGAATCTGACAGGCTCAGGGAGAGCGGCACCGAGTATTTTGGAAGGCTGCAGCCCGGCTAGGTTGTAGGGTCAAACCCATAGGAACAAATGGAATCTTTAAGACAAGAAGCCAAATTTCCTCCTGCACTCCACCTAGTCAGGAAAATGACCCTTTCTTACACCGGTAGAAAACCAGAGGTTTAATTCTTTTGAAAAGCTGAACCTCAGAGGGTTGGGTCCTGAGGCACGGATGAGAGAAGGCACAAGACACCAGACTAGAAACAAAAAGATCAAGTGAAAGTCTTCTCTGCTAGGACATGAGCAGTGCAGCTGAATTTCTTCCCCACGACCCCCTGCCCTGCCTGCACCACCCGGGCGCACATCTTCAGCTATGACATTGGATGACTCTTCTTTGGAAACACTAAAGAGTACCAAACAAGGACCTAATGGTCTTGACTTTGGGGGCTCTCCCAACAAAATTCGGGGACCTCACTGAAGAGGTCCCCAGGCAGTGAGTCCCACCTCAGGACGAAGAATTGCCAGTTTGCACTTCAGTGCCTCATTTTAAGATACAGTAATAACCAAATGGTTCTAGGACTTGAGGAAAGCCTCTAACATGAAAGGCAGAGATCATTAAAAAAAAAAAAAAAGTTTTGAAAAACTGTATTTAGAAATTAACTCCTCATAAGGTAGAGGAGATACTTTTTTACTCAACAGGGTAGTATACGTTACCATAAGTGGAATGAGTCAACAATATTCAATGTCTTTCAGAGAAAGAAACCCCTGTTACAATAAGAACGTGAACCTAGGCATCTACAAGTTGCTAGGGATATCTAGAAATAGGATAATTCTAATAGATTAACACTTTCTTCATTTACATTGATAGGGCAGACCTGAGTTTTGTGATGAAAAATAAAGCCAGTTTCTGGAATTTTACTACATTATGGGGGAATACTTTTAGCCGATTTACTGATATTGTGCCACTTTTTATTTTTTAAATAATTATCTTGAAAGAAATACTGTGGTTTGATTCAATTCTTGTGACTTCAGTTTTTTGTGCTTTTGGAATTAAAAAAAAAAAAGGTCTCAAATTAATACATTGTTCTTTCTACTTTGGATTCAAGTTTTATACCTGCCTGTTTGACCTCAAAAAAAAAAAAAAAAAAAAAAGGAGGATCAACAAATTAGCCAATCTGCAAGCATTTACGAAAAACTATTATGTTCAGGATGGTGAAAACCAGCTCTAAGGGAATCTATATTTGCAGACAGTTTAAGCATTTTCAGCTGAAGAGGCTATTCTAATTCTTAATCAATATGAGAATGTAAGTAGTTAATGCTGGTCATTATTATTTTAATCATATATATGCCACAGGTGGAAAAGGAAATAAGTTGAACAACAACAACAAAAATAGGTTCCCTGTTCTGCATGTTACTGAACATGTCTGGAAACATCACTTAGTGACATGACCAAATATGCCTTTAAATAAAACTGAGAAAATACACCATCTGTTCTAACTACTTATGAGATTGTAAACATGCTGTAACATGAGATGGTATTTTATTTTACTTTTTAGAAAGATTTTGTTTATCTATTTGAGAGAGAGAGAGAGAGAGAGCACGAGCAGGGGGAGGGGCAGAGGGAGAAACAGACTCCCCACTAGGGGAAGCCAGTCGTGGGGCTCAATCCCAGGACCTTGAGGCTCGACCTCAGGACCTTGGGCACATGACGTGAGCCTAAGGCACATACTTAAGCGACTGAGCCATGGGGCACCCCCATGAGGTGGCATTTCAAACAAGCATGAAGTACCATCTCTCTACAGCCTGTTCTGCAAAAGAGGCAACACCAATTATCTCCTTTCCAAAGCACCAATTATCTCCTGCACCGGACGGCTGTTTTAATGTCCGGGTACAGGTACTACCTGCGACAGCAATAACACATTTGCTCATGAAACTATTCCCCACAAGTCCTCCAGTTAGACGACCCACATGAAGTGGAGATTTGCTTGGGGAGGTCACGGGGACCATATGCAGGGGTGGGGTCAAAGAGCTGGCTTATCACGAGGACCCCTGGGCAGAAGCTAGAATGCTCTGAGCCCTAAGTTTCTCATGCCCAAAAAGGAAGCCCTGTTTGCTTCATAGGCTTTTGGTAGGCTCAGAATGAATACATACTGTGAATGAGTACTGTATAGGAAACTCTTTCCCAAATGCTGAAGTGCCACAAAGATACAAGTTACAATGGTACAACTACCGATACAAGTTAACAGCATCACGTAAATATCAGGAAGCCCCATGGTGACCATCAACTTTTTAGCTGTACCGGGATAACTTTGGGATTGAAAGTATACCTCTTAGACCTGGAATGCTTAGGGCTCTGTAGTCTTATTTTTTGGAATAGGAAAACTGAAATATATGAATGTAGAGTCATATTATTATGGTAGCAAAGTACTCCCCCCACTTCAAATCCCACACGTGGTCAGATTAAAGGGCTCACGGTAATTAAAGATCGACACAGAGTGAATAAGATTAATATTAGAAAAGGATTACATTGAAAAAGATTTACATCAAAGGGTTCTTTCTCTTTTCTCCCAAAGAAGGCCTGGGACACGAAAGAAGTCCTTATGCAAAGCATTTTAAGCCTCTCAGTTATTTTTAAAGAAGTGGAAAAATATGACGAGGTAAGCAGAATTTTTTTTTTCAACTGGAAAAACAGCAGAAGTTATAATATGCTTAAGGCATTACTCCACATGTGGGAAATAATACTATACTGGAAGGCAAATGGGGTCATGGATGTCTGGGAACTTGAAAATCTTGTTTGGAAGAGTTAGAGGACAGCATGTACAGTAGACAGAATGAAAAGGTGTCTACAGTCATCCCGCTAAATTTCAACACCAACAAGTTTTTTTGTTTTTGTTTTTTAATGTGCCTCTTGTTGAGTTACAAGATGCAAGTTCTCATATATGGCATTCTGTACAAATGCAGAAGATGCATGACTATGTTTGCGTGTACACGGTCATCTAATTCTGATGTGTAGCCAAAGAACTCACGCACACACACACACACACACACACACACACACACATGCATACAAACGTGTGGAGGTTCTGGGTTCTGTGCGCTTTTATCATAAAAAATCAGGAATATGATCTAAGACCAAAATAAAAAGATATGCAGACATCCACTAGAGGAAAAATTTACCTTGCTTTGCTCAAAAGTTGGGAAGTAATTTCATTACAGATATATGCATGCCCCTAAGTTACAAGGGAGGAAAGAGTAGCACAACACCAGAATGGCAAAGAACTTCAGAGATCAAGGAGCCTGGAAAGGCGCAAGGACCTGGGATTTTTCCTTTCAGAGCTGTTCTGGAGCTCAAATGCAATGTCTGTGAAAACACTTTGGGGATTGTTACATAAGCCAACGAAAAGACTCACTTTCAGTGGAGCCATCCAATGGCTCTGCCATCTAGGAGCAGAGTCAAACTTGGGACCCAGCCGAGGTCTGCCCAGAGCTATGAGGTGAATGGACACATGGGTGAGAGGGGCCACGGGACACCACCTGGGGTTTCTGGGACTGGTGTGCTAAATTCAGTGTTCGTATCTCATGGAATATCTCTGTATATATCAAAGTGTGTGCCTTTGGTACAAAGACCTGGGTCACTCCAACAAATGTTCCTTGCGCCCTTACCATGTCCCAGGCACTAACTGAGGCACCTCGTTGTACAGTACTGATCAACAGCATTGAAGAGAATAAAATACAAGATTACGAGTACCTGCAAATTCTGTAAAGAACAGAAAATAAAAGCCGCGGGTGTCTTTGGGACCCAGATCTCTGCTTAGGCTGTCACAGGAAATTGTCACAGTATTACTAACAATTATATATAACACTTGACAGTTTGCTACATAAATGTTACTAGTATCATGACAATATCACTTCCTACAACAGATGTTCTTGAGGGGCTCTGTCTCTAAAGAAGCTTCTGTCTTAGTGCCCCACTGATTCTAACAGGACCTACAAAGTACTTGGACCCTGCTGCTTGGTCCGTGAATCTGATGAGAGAAAAAAGAGCACAAGTTTAAAAGCCAGACAACAGCTAGTCTGAAGGCTGGCTTTACTGGGTGCTGGGGCCAGGACCTGGGAAGATCCTTATCTCTTCAGAGCCTCTATTGAAAACCCACAGAGATGACAAGGGTCCTTATTTATCAGGTGTGCTGAACATCAGATGAGATCTTGTCCATGAACGCACTTGGCAAAGTGTCAAGTGCAATATAAACATTAGCAGTGGAATGACAATTCTGTAAGCCACTCCGAACACACACAGATATGAGCTCAGATGAGATCTGCTACTGCATTTTATGTTCTCTATAGAATCCTCAAGTGCACACCACCCTGAATTCTGTTCTTATGTTTCATGTGTACTAACTTTTCAGAAGATTCTTATATCCTAAAAATTTCCTACAATGGGGCAGGACCACCTGTCCCATTTTGACAAGGCACATCTATTTACAAAATCGCTTACATCACTAAAAATCTAGAGGAGCATGTTAACTGGCCCAAACTATTTGAAATGAAACTATGTAACTAACAACTGGATGGAATCCCAACTTTCTTTTTCCTTCCCATCTGATATTTTCATTAGAATTATCTAATACAACAGAAAGATCGATTAAAACTTGCCTCTGACACCACGCAATATTTAAAAGATGAATGAATTACAGAAAATTCCCAATACTTCTAAGTGCAGAGAATTCCTTTAGACAGTGTTCTACTATGTTGTATATTTTAAAACACCCTTTCAAGGAATTTCCTGTGCGACAAGCCATTTTGAGGGAAATGGCACTGAGAATATATTATACAGGTACAGAAGGACCTCTAGAATTAGATGATATCAATAATTTACAAAAAGAGACAGACTACTGACTAACCATCAAAACACCCTCCAAACCCAAGGGGGTAATCACGGAAGGAATACATCTGGAAGAGAGAGTAAATTTAACTAGAGACAGCACAAGTATTGGATAAGTCTTGGGTGCACAGTATGACTCTACTGTCTAGTGGAAAGTGGTGATTTAATCTTACAAATGTAGTTAGCAAAATCAATCACTGGAAGGCTGACACCCTTCAAAATATATTGAAGGGTCTGGGTGAGTTTTCCACTTCAGCTACACATATTGATTACATTAAGCGGATAACCGCCGTATCTTTGATTGCTTTTATGAGATACAGTCACAGAAAATAAAGAACCAGATGCTAGAAGACAAAAGAATTCCAAAGTGAATGTGCATGAATTATTATACAGAAAGAGCAGTAATCAATTTGTGAACATGTAGAGACAATGAGTACTTTCAATAACAAAAGAAACAAAAAAATACAGCTGTTCAATCACAACCGAGGCTCACTGTGTACGGGGATATTTTAACATTTATTAATAAAATCCTCAAAGTGCATTGTATATCACTCCTGGATCTGGTTAGGCAGGTTTTAATTAAAAGAGTACCTCTGACAAATAACAATAAAGAGATTTAAAGGGGACTAATGCCTCAACCAAGAGATTTATTTCTTTTAAAAATGAATTTCTCTCATTTACCGTGGTTTTTTATGTGATAGAGCAGTGCAAGAGCCTCGCACCACAGAGCCCTTTAGAGCGAAGCAGATGTTCTGACTCATCTTTTTGACAGGTGAGAAAACCAAAGTGCACCAGGGATCGTGACTATCAGGGTTGGAACTAGGTCCAGATTTCCAACCATTCCTTGTAGAGATCTTTGATTATATCGGACAGTTGCTCCAAAAAGTTTGAACAAGTCTAGGCTGAAGTTCTGAAGTGGAGACTGTTTCCCCAGAGGCAGTCTCCTAGAAAAAAATTATAAAATCTGTAGGAAGATGTCTCCATCTAGGAGAAGGCAGTGATTACATTTACTGAGGGGAAGAAGCAGAGTATGGTAATGGTTTGTAAATTAAGCAAACAATGGCTTCTACATTTTGCTGATGACCTAGAAGACAATTCTCTGTACTGCTGTGCATCAGCTCACTGGCCATTAACAGCATCTCCCATGAAGGTCAAGGAGGGGCAGCCTGGTAAATTATAGCGAGGCTCAAGCTGTCTGGGCAGTTGTCATTGAACTGTAGATAATTAACATTTCAAGACAAAATAAAGCACTGACTCCAATTTCTGGAGCCTTGCTAGCCCTGGAGATGCCCTTGCTCGAATGAGATCCCTCCAAGTGCTGTGCGCTAAGCAGTCCGTTAGAACAGTCTATGTTTTGGCATTGGGGAACCTACAGTCTCACTCAGCAACTCATGAAAGTTTCAAAGTTCATGTTTTTGAAAGGTTTTCTTGGCTTTTCTCTCCTTCTACCAATCTGAAAGCAGACAGAGGATAGGAGACGCTTGGGACAGAATTCAGGCTGCACAAGTCTCTAGAAGCAACACCCTTCCTGGGAATGAAAGTGACCCTAATGGCTCTGGGATATATGTACCTAACCGCCGAGTTTGTTACCAATGTGGAGCTCGGACAACAGAAGTAAATGTGCCCCATAGGAAGCAGCCAAGAATAGAGCTGAAGCCAGGGCCAATGCCTACATAAAATATTCAAAGAACCTGAAATGTGAGCTTGTTGAGAGAAGGGAGCAGGGCATGGAAGCCTCTGGGAGAAGGCTGAGAGACATCTGGGGAACCGGGATGGACATGGAATAGAGCAGACCAAAGTCGAAAGAGGGAAAGAGAGCTTTCATTTTCCAAGATAACCCAAATGACCATCCTTGATCATAAACTTGCACCACATTTTGTTGTAGTCTTAGCAGCTGACTGGCATCCCTGCAGGTAACCCTCCATCTAGGGTTTATGTATGAAAACATGGTCTCTTGGGCAAATCTGACCCTCCAACTGCCTAAAGGTTTGTGTCTAGACTTCTCATGGCATCCCAAGCCCTGTTCCATCTCTATCCTGGCTCATTTCTTACTTTTTCTCCCCTTCACCCATCCTCCTTGAACCACAAAACGACATCTGAGATCCCGAGCAGCTTATATAGGATTAAGTCCCTTGGGTTGTTTTGTACTTACACTCCACCCGAAACAACAAAGTTCTTGTCCCCTCCCCTGACCTCATAGGGATCTGCTGTTTTGAAAACTCAGCTGAATCATGAGGCCATCTATAAAGCTTTTTCTTAGCTGCATCTGCGGGAGACCGGATCACCCTTTTTTTTGTGCCCCAAAGCACCCCCCAGATGCCTAGACCATAGTGATGATTACACTTTATGGCATCTGCTTAACTGTGTGTTGGTCTCCACCAGAGTGGGAGCATCTCCAGGTTAGGAACCGTCTCTGCTTTATTACTACAGAAATAGTTCTTAGCATTGTGCTGGCATAGAGAAATCGCTTAACGTTTGAAGAATGAATGAATGAATGCGTCAGCCAACCAACCACTGGGTAAATATATACCTGAAAACACCTGGTCTTCATTATACTACTGAGGCATTATAATTGCTTTAAAGTATCCATAAAGAGTGTAAGGACAGGCACTGTCTCAACTCTCATTATCCCTCCCTTCATTGGACAATAGGGACATTTCAGGGAATCTTAGGGTTGAAAGTGCCCTTAAAAAACAAACTCATCAAAAGAGAAAAATCAAGTTCCCAGTATGGGAACCATCACTTTAATCGCATAGATACAATCACACACGTTAGAGGTCAAGAAATAGATCTCTAGAAAATCAAGTGAGTGAGGTACAAGTGTGGGTCATCGTTTAGAGACTTCTTGCAGAGATTAAGAAAGTTATAAGAAAGAAAAGAAAAAAAAAACAGGAACAGAGTTTGGAACTTAAGGGAACAAATAAGGAATAACAGAAAAAAAAAATAAACAGAGCAGAGCATTACAGAAATACATTATGAAAATTAAAAGAGAATCAAGTACTTAAGGACTTCACCTCAAAAGGCATATTCTATAACTTACAGCCCCAAACTAGGAAGTATCCCCAAATATCTTTCAATGAGAATCTCTGGTCTTTTCCCACTTGAAGTGGATGGTTCCCTTGGACCAACCTTTTTTCTCCCAGCCTGACCGGAGGGCAGGCCTGATGGTTCTGCCCTAAATCACGCTGAGGGTCCAGACTCAGGACTGAGGTGACATGAGCGGTGTCCATCTAGAGGAAGAGTCTGTCTGGTCTCAGTCAGTCACAATACTTTCATGAGGGCAATGGTTTCCTTCTGGGCAGAGACACTTTGAACACTTAAGTTTTTGAGGTTTACACAGAGCTTTCAAATCTGTGCTCTGTGATATTTGCAGTGGGATTGAGAGGGCAACCCCCCCCACCCACTCATTAGTTTTCAAGAGAAATTCCTGATTGGTTTGCCTTAACACTGCTTTGTTCCAGCGCTATTTATACACTGCCTTGCTCCAGAAGGAACTAGGAACAGCCTAAAATGAAAAGGATATGAAAAAGAGGGGGAAAAGGGGGGGGCGCACTAAAATGTAAATAGGAAATAGGTGACCGTGCATAGGGTAATGACCTACACAATGGTTATGGGTATGGTTTTGATCACACAAATTAAAACCAAGGGACACATCCTTCATCAGCTAAACTCAGAGGGGACAGCAGATTAATGACTCCTGAAACATTTCCAGTTCTTAGAGAGAAAAATCCCCATGAGCTAGCTCCAAATATTGCCAAGTAACACGGAAGGCTAGACTTTCTGGAGGTACATTCCTTAATCTGATGGTTTATCTTGCTTGAGTAATTTATCAAGATATTACATTCACCTTATCTCTCTTGACAGGGTAGGTTAAGTGTGACCCTTGTTAGCAACACGTCTATAGTGGTAAACCATCTTAGGGAACCTGAAATATACTGTGGAAAGAATATACTCAGGGATTTTATTTTATACCCAGAAATAAATTCATTAAATAATTACAAAATTGAAGCAGTCCAAAAAGTTATTAACTATGGGAGAAGCAGAAATACATGCGGCTATGAATGATCATGAGACTAAGACAATTTGAAGCATTAAGGTTTTGGTGTTACCTAATGACACAAAAGAATACAGAGAAGGTGAGTTTTGTTTTCAAGGTATTAATTTCCAAATTATTAATAACTGATTCATGTCCTCTGAGGATGACTTCTGACAGGAGAGCACACAAGAGCTCACAGGTAAAAGTGTAAACTTTGAACCAATTGGTAAATGTACATTATCACAACTATGCATGGACGAAATACTGTGTTGGTTGCTACAGTTAGGATAAGAGGACACTGACAGACACCTGTGGGCACAAAGAGCAAGCTTTATGCACTGACATTCTGGTTCCTTGGCGGTTGGGGTGCAGTCATATAGAACATGAGGGTCAACACTGAATAGCACAGAGCTGTAAGTATATTATGTAACTATCCTTTTACCAAGCCTGCTTCTCTGCAACATGGCTAGCTGATAAGGATCCAAATTTACCACACCTGCAAACGAATGATACCTAGCAAAGGCACGATCAGAAAAGTCTGACATGCATGGGATGCCTGGGTGGCTCAGTTGGTTGGACGACTGCCTTTGGCTCAGGTCATGATCCCGGAATCCCAGGATCGAGTCCCGCATCGGGCTCCCAGCTCCGTGGGGAGTCTGCTTCTCCCTCTGACCTTCTCCTTGCTCATGCTCTCTCTCAAATAAATAAATAAAATCTTAAAAAAAAAAAAAGTCTGACATGCAAATAAGCATCATCTTGCAAGGTCGGTCATGGCTGCTGCTTGGTTTAGGCAAGTCCCCTCATCTCTTCATACCTCATACTCAGCAAAGCCATGGTTATGCTAGACCTTATCACATTCAAGATCTGGGATGCCTCATCTCTTTTGTGCTTGATGCTCACTGTACTCATTTAATAAACGCTGATGGCTGAATGGGAACCAATTAAGATTGATTTTGTTACTCTGAAGGCCAAGCATTTTAATTTGGAGGAAGATAAGAGAGGGACACAGATTTCAGATTTTGTACAAGAGACAAAAATTCTTTGCATCTGTATGAAACAAGTGAGGGTCGCTTTGGTTTTCCTCCCAATCTTTCATCTATTATTTGAATAAGAATCATGTTAATTGCTTTTTTCTTCTTCCAGGGAAGCTACAATGAGCTAAACACAGGCCATTCACTCACTGATGCAACTTTTGTGAACACGCTCAGCCCCAGGCACCATGCGAGATGCTGGGGATCCCTGAAGAAGGTCACAGCGCCTGACGCCCAGTACGTCCTTGATGAATCAGTGAATGACCTCTGACTTGCACATAATCATGTTTCAGGGAAAAGAAAGTTGTTGGCTTGGATATTATTAGAATAAGTCACAGAGCCCTCTGCAAGAGCTCACAGTTGTGCCATAAATCCAGCGATAACCCTATTTCTGCCTCTGGTTTATAGTCGGGTGTAAAGGCTGCCCCAGACACATACGATTTCATAATACAAGGCAAAATGTGTTCTGCTGTAAATGTGAAAGAGAAGGCAAAGGGGACGGGGGATGTGGAGCTATTATCCACGTAGATGGCGGGGGGAATTAGAGCCAGTGCTCTTTCCCAGGAAAAGAATTCAGAAACCAAATCCAGTACAAAGGAAAGATGACTCCGTGTTGGTTTGTATCTTACTGTCCTTTGCTGTGTTGAAACGTTAACATTTTCAGATATAATGGGTCTTTTTTCCAGGTCATGAAACACAAACAATGTGCCAGGGGCCTGAACAAAGCTGGCTCATCAGCAGGGCTTTGCACTTAAAACAAAGATCAGAGTTTTCCTGGCTATTTAAATGAGAGTTGGGCATTAATGCACAGAGAGATGACTGACAAGTTTGGTTGTGGGGATCAGCTTCAGTGTATGGAAATGCCAAGTTGGCATCCCTACACTAACATTCTCCATCTCTTAAAGTGTCAATGGTGGCTTCCGCCCACCTCCCGAAAAAGATAATTTCCCTTAAAATACTCACAGAAAGTGTTCTTGGGATTTTCTTTTCTTTTCTTTCTTTCTTTTTTAAATGGAATTGGGCAAAAAGAAAGGGATCACAATTAGGAATCAACATATTTTTTCCTTGACAGGGGCACTGAGAGAAATTTTGTTGAGTTTATCACTAAAAAATGAAAAAGCAAAATGCTGAATATAAAACACTAAAAAGCAATTTAAGTTAAATTTTATTGTATTGTTTCACTTTGTTGGCTAGGACTATTAGGATCTAATTTACCACAGTTTTGGTTGTATCCCTTGCAAATAGTGGGGTTCTCATATGTAAGAGGTGTGCAATAAATGAATTTATTTAACCATTGTTTAATTAAGCATTCATCATGTGTATGTAAGAATAGAAAGGAAAAAATGTTTTCTTTGAGGTACAGAATTACACAGAATTTGAAGTTGTCATATATTTTCTTTTTTGCTTACTTGAAATTAATTAACATAAATAAAGATTAATTAATAAAATAAAGACTCCTTACTTTTCTGGCTATCATGACTATCCATAACACAGCCCCAAGCTGTGTTATAATAATATTTGTTGATTGAATACTTGCCTAATAAGAAAAAAACGAAGAAAGCTTCTAAGAAGTTACTTCTTTCTAATCAAAGAAGGACAGCTTAGATGTTCATTCTGGGCCCGCTCCTCTAATTCTCTACCTGTAGGAACAGGCTGTGAGCTCGGTTTCCAAGAGCGCAGCAGATTAGAAGCAGTCTGGGGCGGGGCAGGAAGAAGGGGGAAAAGGAAGGCTCTCAAAGGCAGAGAAGAAGTAACTTCAGAAAAGAGAGCAACCTGGGGCCACCTGGAGGCGAGGTCAATGGCCAATATGTATTAATGGCCATGGTACAGCGCTGACTTTCAGCACAAAATGTCACAAAATGACGCCACTTTCAAGGAAGGGCTAAATTAAACTTGGTGTTCTGAGTTTGGGAAGACGGGGTGATCATTTAGAACATTTTCTCTTCAAAGGTGTGGAAATGAAGTTTTACTAACTTAATTAACTATCTTCAAAGAGGAACGAATGGGGGGAGTCTTTTCCCTGAACATCAGTTTCTTTGGATATTAACAAAATCTGAAAGGAGTTTTTCTGAAATTTTTTGTTTATATTCGGAAGCCTGAATTTCCTTAAGGCTGGGGAAGCTTTCCTTCAAATGATCCCCGAGTCCCATCACATCTGCTTCACTTGGTGTGGTTTAATGGAGCAGGTAAGCAAAACTCAACTGTTTTGGCAGGTTTCAAGATTGGCAGGGGAGATGCCAGGAATCCTAAAAAGCCATCTCTTGAGCATCAGTAATAAACAGGAATGGCTCCTGCCAATCATTAATCATCTGTTTTCTTCCATGAGATTGTTTAAGCCTGCAAATCAATGTAGGTCACATTCTGGAGTACTTTTTCCAAATCTATGCCTTTCATAGCATTATTCCTGCAAGATGTTGCTTAACAGACATCTGAAGTTAAGTATGACTGAGACTGTGCACACTGTAATCTCCTCCTGGAGACACCAAATACACATTAACATATTAAAGAGCATAAATATTGCAGTAAAAAAAGCAATTTTTTTTTTTATAAACATATTTTTATCCCCAGGGGTACAGGTCTGTGAATCGCCAGGTTTACACACTTCACAGCACTAACCATAGCACACACCCTCCCCAATGTCCATTACCCCACCTACCTTTCCCGACCCCCTCCCCCCAGCAACCCTCAGTTTGTTTTGTGAGATTAAGAGTCACTTATGGTTTGTCTCCCTCCCGATCCCATCTTGTTTCTTTTCTTCTTTTTCTGCCCCCCTAGTTCCCCATGTTGCATCTCCACTTCCTCATATCAGGGATATCATATGATAGTTGTCTTTCTCTGATTGACTTATTTCACTAAGCATGATACCCTCTAGTTCCATCCACGTCGTTGCGAATGGCAAGATTTCATTTCTTTTGATGGCTGCATAGTATTCCA